>QANZ01011811.1:5777-16771 GCA_003254925.1 Chamaecrista fasciculata
GGCATTTTTTTTAAGGCCTGAAAAATTTATAGCAGCATTGCTAACACTCAGTTATTGATATTTACAACTGTTATGTTTTTTCCAACATGAATAGTGGAATTCATGTCAATTAATCATCATTTTGGGGCAACATCAAATTTATATACAACAAAGTTTTCATGGAACCAGTTAATCATATTCAAACATGTACCTGAGAAAGCAAGGGACCAAAGGAAATTCTCATCAATTCCGTAGGACTGTAGGACCCTTGGGCTTCAGAGTGTTAGCTACTTGCACTAATTGCAGATATATCCCCATAAATACTACGGCCCCATGCTAACCAGGAACCTTCATTGCCGAACTACACATTTGAAAGCTCGGTTATTTTGCTATAAGCGCACTAATGGCCACCGTTTATAAGCGACTGGTAGGCCATCAAACCAACCATTTTCTCGAATTTGAATTCAGCTTTATCAAAGTAGCGCAGAACTAATGAATGAAATAAGAAAATGCAAACTTTTGGTTCAAACTTCATCTTAAACATATAATGACCACTCATCAACATTAAGAATGCATTCTACTTCAAACAACTTTGTTAGAAGGCTTAGCTGCTGCAGTAAAAAATACATCACAAATCTTTAGGTGTTGCAGATCTAAACTGCAATGAAGCTAGCTTGCGCAATAGAGAGAACCAATTATACTATCATTTACTCAATCCTAAGGTAAGGGTCTGAACTGTAAAATGAATACGCTTGCTTTGTCATCAATCAGTACAAACAAAATCGTGTAACATTCTTACTTAGGTCTACAACAGAATTCCTCTCTCATCTAATCATAGAGGCCTTCTTCATGCCAAATGTCAACTAAAAAATCCACCATCTCCTGCAGAATTTGTCACACCATCATTAATAATTTATAAATTTTATATCTAAATTTGAAGAAAAGGACTGCGTCTTCAAGAACTTACAGCTAATGGTATTGGTTGTTGAAAAGGTTCTGTAGATAAAAGCAGATCCTCATAGCTTGTTGTCAAGCTGCAAGACATGTTCAATTGTTTTCTATAAACATAATGTGGGTATAAATTATAATATTCCAAAATCCCTGTAAGGGTTTACTAAGAAACATCTATAAACAGGTTAGAAGGCATAGATTGGACAAGGGTATTGATTACAAAGAAGAAACTAAGAAGGTCTAGTTTGAAGTTAGGACCTCCGACTTACAAGCAGGGGGTTGATACCACACAACCAATGGGTTATAGAGTGGTTTGTTTACCCAATATAAATGAAAATTTTCAGCGTTAATATTATACTGGCAACCCAGAAACATAGAAACACACAATAAACAAGTCCAAATCCAATCATGTCTATTTCTTATTTAAAGACACAGTAAAAAATAAAAATGATCATGACTTTCATATGCCAAAATGTAGACAAAATTCACACAGAAAATTATTTTGTTCCCACCAGACTCTTGATAGTTGTTTTATTTATTTTTCATCTATATTTCTGTTGCACAAGCTCTGATACTATAAAAGCATCGTAAGGCATGTATACAACAGCAAGGCTGAGTTCCCTGATCTATAGGGTTTTAATGAATTGTTGCCCAATCCTCATCTCCAAAATCAAAAGCTTCAATCCCTAAATTAGATAATTCAAGCAGGTTATGTGTAGAGAGCTTGCAGAGAAGTAATTGAGTCATCGTTTCAACCAAGACATATTCCATAACGAGGTAAGCCATCCATTGCGTCAAAAGAATCATATCTTCTTTTAATAAACAGTTTTCATGCAAGGGCTTTTATTTGAACGGCAGCAATACCACTTCTTCCTAAGCAATGCCCTGCACCCTAGACTGTTAATAGCAGACTTTCAAGATCTAGGAAGATTTACCTAATTAAAAGAGTAATAAATGAACCTTTATATCAAGATATTAAAGACAAAATGAAAATTTCCCAGCTTGGGGACTATATGGACACTAACAATGGCACTCTACCAAGAGGCATATATATTCAGAATGAAACCATTGCCATAAAGCTTCATTTGATCCCTGAAGACTCTTAGTCACTTCAAGATACTATCATCCACACTCTCTTTCACCAGTCCTCACTTGTCCAGTTGTTACTTATCTACCCATTTTAGGTTCAGAGGTTCAATGACAGGTATTGAGAAGGAGCAAGGGAAAAATTAAGTCCTTGAGATTCATGATTCACCTTCTGCCTCATTCCTTTCACTACACATTCAACTGGAGACTAACTTGGGAATAATAAATTCTCATACTTCATTAACTGCAACAAAAGATCAAACTCATCTTGTAAACACCTAAGAGCAGTCATCAACAAGCTAATGAGCATTACATACATCAGGCTCTTGTCTAAATCAGCTGCCAAAAGGCTTCATAGCTAAACACTGACAGGGATACCAAATATATATTTGTGAATTGTCCAACTTTTAAACAAGGACAGCTACCTATGCTGATTATATCAAAAGGACACCAATATAAACAACTACAGGCAAGCTCTCTTTCCTCCCTTCCTCCCCACCACCACACTTTTCCTTTGACCCCATAGACACCAGTACACCACACACAATTCAAACTTCCCAAATCAACCATAAGCTAGAAAACATTTAGCACAATAAATTCAATTTAATCTTATGAGGACCTTCTTTCAGGTAAAACCAAAAAGACAGAATCATTACACCACCAATTGAGGAGTTTCTTCTTTCCCCTTTTCTTTTCGGCCATACCATCAATATATTTGAAATTGGAAGCATGCATATACCTCATAATTGATTCTCTAGGTGGTCTCTGCAATTTTTTAGACCGATCACCAGCCCACTCTTTCCTCTTCTGATGCCAAGCTATCTCAGCTGCATCATTAGGTCATGGGGTTCATGAGAACAAAAAAAGGTTAGAGTACTTAGCTATGATTTATGCTTCAAATTCAATATCAACTACTTATGATTATTTTCTAATCATCGATGTCTCAATATGATGACAAGTTAATTAAAAACTTAAAACCATGTTCAAATTAATTTCACACAATCAATTAGTAATAGAGTGTCATCAATAAAAGAGTTTGAGAGTAAACTGCAAGTTTTCATGTTTACTGAATAGAAACACATGTGAATCAAAAGGACTCACCATGATTTACAAAGACTTCTTTCTCAGTGGACATTTCTTTGTTGGAATCACGTGAACTCTCTGAAGAGTGATTCTGATGTGTATTTGAACTGCTATTGTTAAGTTCCATCTTCTCTAAAGCCTTCAACCATTGCCTTCAAAACAACAAATCTGCAAACAAGAATATCTTTACTAACGCACAAGAAAATCACTGCTTATGCAATTGAGAGAGCACCAAAACTTGATCCTTCTGGAACTAAAATGGGGTGCTCATATGACATAACGGGAAACCAAATCAAATAGTATTTCTCCAGCTTCTAGAATTCATAGATCATATTTAAAACTGCATAGAAAACTTCATAGAGTAACTTGACCATACCAATTACTCTGTGAATGTTGGTCTATCAAGTAACCAATGGTTTTATAGTTAGGGTTCGTGAACAGCATCCCTTCCAGCATTCCCTCTCATCATGAGAAAAGGACAACCGGCTAATAAGAGAAATAAGAGAATTCATCATTTTTCTCTAACCACAATGGGAATACATGTGATTGGGAATTGGGATGATGCATTGCTGACAAATTTCTGCACTATGTGACTATTAATTTCTCGTCTACACAAACATAACAGACTTGCCTCAAAAATATCAAAAAGAAAGAAGTGAAGCCTTTCCCGAAGCTAGTTTGCTTTTGGGATCATATTTTTCACTTGGATTTATGTGCAGGTTCTACAGTCAACGACACGAAGGATAATACACAATGAAACCTAGCAATTAAATTTCAATGATACAGTGCCATTTATTTATTACAGGCAATAGCCATTCGAAACAATTGCCTTGCCGCTCATTTGCTAACACTATTCACGACATCTTCCACTCTCTGAAATCACATTATTCTAACTACAATCGAGGTAATCCGGTAATGTAAGGAACCGAACTATCGTCGATTTCGATGGAACAGTGAGAGTAACATCCATAATCAGACTCAGAAATAAATACTGAAGTAAAACTAATAATCAACAAGATAAACAGAGAAGTTAGAACAAAATTGCTGGTCAGAACACTGCAACAAATTTAGTCGTCATCAGACGGACTAACAGTCCAATTAAATTCAAAAATTACATTATTATGCATATCGATAATTGAAGGAGATTCATAGCAACTGCTTAGTAATAAACAAAGAAAAATTAAAAGGAAAGCATCGATGAACAGATGAAAATGAAATGGAAGGTAGTGCAAACCTATTCGTAGTGCAGTGAACAGCGCCGAAGGAGAAATCAGCGTTTGGTCTTCGTGTATGTAGCTTATGAAGAAAGAAAGATATTTTTTTTTCCTTTTTCTTCTTTCCATTTTGATTTATTATTTTTCATATTTTTTTTCTGAAGATTCGTGAATTTTAGCAAGAAAAATGAGATAATAACACATACAAGAAAAAGAAAATTTCCTTTTAAGGATTCCTCATGGATGTTGCAGACTCAAAAAGTTGTAAGCCCTCCGATTAGACACGTGGCTAGATCATTAGTCCTGCGACCCTGGTCAAAAATTGCTTCTTACATTTTTTAAGATTTTTTAGGGTAAATTACATTTTGGTACCCTGTAGTTTGACCCTGTTTCACTTTGGTACACTGGTTTGAAACCTGACACTTTAGTATCCTGTGGTATTTTCTATTAACACTTTGGTACCCTTTGGAGCTATTTTGTAATTTTAACTATAATAAATTTTGTAAAAATTACATATTGACCCCAATTTTTTTAAGTTTTCATTTTAGTCCCTAGATAATATGTATCTAGGGATCTATTTGTAATTTTTTGAAAACTTTTTGGGGTCATTATGTAATTTTTTCAAAATTTGTTATAGTTAAAATTACAAAATAGCTCCAAAGGATACCAAAGTGTTAATTGAGAATACCATAGGGTATCATTGTGTCAAGTTTCAAACTACAGGATACCAAAATAAAATAGGGTCAGACCATAGGGTAACAAAGTGTAATTTACACTTTTTTTAAGAAAAAGTTCTTAGTTTTTTTTTAAAGAGTTCTATTCAGTCATATCGTTTTTTTTTNCCTAAAACTCTCTCCGCCATTTTCAGGTAACCACATTTTGCATACATATCGACAAGCGCATTCATCAATACAATGTTGGAACCTACAGAACCCAAAATTATATAAGCTAAACAATGTATTTGCTTCCCAGCAATAGGATCAACCAGTGATGAACAAGCAGACAATAAAGCAACAAAGGTGTAATCATCAGGCCCAATGTGGTGTTCCCGCATTTTCTTAAAAAAATGTAGAGAAGAACATGCTAGACCCGCTTGTACATACCCACTAATCATAGTGTTATATGAAACGCAATCTCTAACAAGACTTTTCTCAAACACATAGCAGGCATTCACAATATCCTTGAAAGTACAGTATAAATGTAACAACGCGTTCACAATATAGATATCTGAGTCAAACCCATACTTCATAATGTGGCAATGAACCTGACGGCCAATTTGCAGATGTGACGACCTGACACAAGACTTGAGTAAGAAAGGGAAGGTGAATTCATTAGGCGATTCAAATCCTGAAGCAAGCATTGACTTGTAGAGAAGTATAGCATCATGAGGAGCATCCCCAAGAGAGTAACCCCTGATCATGGCGTTCCATATGAATACATCTGGAAAATAAATTTGGGAGAAAAGAACTCGAGAATGATGTAGACCATTTCTAGTTCCTGATAAAGCAAAAAAGGAGAGTAGTCCACTTAAGACGAACAAATCATCGTGACGGCCATTGACAATGATCTGTGAATGAATTTGGAGCGCTTCCCTGACGTTCTTGCATGATCTTAACAGGGCATTGAGCGTTTGATTTCCAAACCCAAACAGACGCAACATAATGGATCAATTGCTCGTGAAGAAACACTGGCTTCTTGAGCGATCTATGGGAGACGATTGATTCACGAGTGATCATCTATGAATAATTGAATATAACCTAACTCTGCAACGTTACGTGAGATTCTCTTCGTCTCAAGTATGCATTTGCAGTTCATGGACAAAGATCACGCACCAGTAAACCACTGCAATTAACGCTCTTCCGAGTTCAGACCTCAGAGTTAAAGTTTATTTATTTATTTTTAATTTTTTATTGGAGGGTAATAGGCGAGTGCAACGTGAGATTCTCTTCGTCTCAAGTACGCATTTGCAGTTCATGGACAAAGATCACGCACCAGTACACCACTGGCACTTGTACGCTCTTCAGAGTTCAGAATTAAAGTTTATTTATTTATTTATTTATTTTTAATTTTGGTTAAAGGATCATTTTGATCCTAAATATATGCTCTAATGTCCATTTTGGTCCATTATATTTTAAAATGGTTAAATTGGTCTTAAATGTTTACAAAATATTTCATTTTGGTCCCAAACTATTGAATATGCCTTGTTTCAAGTTTAAACGTGACAAGTTTAGAGTTACGTATTGTTCTTGAAGAGTACTTTCTCTATTCAGATAAGACTGTCAGCAAACGAGGTCAAATCGGTTCTAAAAGTAGACCGTTCGTTTCATGGTCAAACAAGCAAAGTTGATTATATCTCTCTCGTTTCAAATTCGAATGCAACAAATTTAGAGCTATGAATTCCTTTTAATAAGACCTTTAAACTTGAAATGAGAGACAAGAGAAATATACCTAAATTCAATAGTTTGGGACTACAATGAAACATAAAGATAAAAAATTTATTTTGGTCTCTAATGTTTGCTTAAAGTTTAGTTTTGGTCTCTAATGTTCTAATTTATTCATTGGTTGTTGATGATGTTGATTTTGTTGTTGAGAGGGTTTTTGATTTGTGGGACTTGATTTTGGAAAAATTTGAGAGTTTTGATTTGTTTGTAGTGTACTTGAATGAAAATTTCAGATTCTAGTAGTTGAATATGGGATTTTTTTTGATAAATCATAGATGCTCATTTGTCTTTTGAGGTTTTAAGGACTATTTTGATAAAGATCATAAACTTTTGGGATTAAAGTGTAATTAAATCAGGACCTATTCAAAAGAAATCTTATGAAAAGGAAAGGGAAAGGACTTAAACGCATAAGAAAAGACTTGTTGGGAGGTTTTTGACATTTTAACGTGGTCACAATCACATTTGGTGTTAAATCCTAACGGAAATAAAGCACAGGGGACCAATTCGCTAACGGAGCAAACCACGGGGCACCAAACTGCAAAAATTTTTCTTTCAGGGTACCAAAGTGGAATCGCCCCTAACCACAGGGTACCAAACTGCAATTTACCCTTTTTTTTTAGAAAAAGTTTAGATGAATTGGACCTTGGCGCTCACCAAAGTTAGGGTATGCTTCCAGGCTCTATGAATTCTTACAGAGATACTTACATATCGCTTACCGATAAGATTCTCACATCGGCAGCGGGAATCGAACTCACAACCTTATGGGTAATGAATCGACTCCTTACCAAAATTATAACGGCATTTTTTTTAAGGCCTGAAAAATTTATAGCAGCATTGCTAACACTCAGTTATTGATATTTACAACTGTTATGTTTTTTCCAACATGAATAGTGGAATTCATGTCAATTAATCATCATTTTGGGGCAACATCAAATTTATATACAACAAAGTTTTCATGGAACCAGTTAATCATATTCAAACATGTACCTGAGAAAGCAAGGGACCAAAGGAAATTCTCATCAATTCCGTAGGACTGTAGGACCCTTGGGCTTCAGAGTGTTAGCTACTTGCACTAATTGCAGATATATCCCCATAAATACTACGGCCCCATGCTAACCAGGAACCTTCATTGCCGAACTACACATTTGAAAGCTCGGTTATTTTGCTATAAGCGCACTAATGGCCACCGTTTATAAGCGACTGGTAGGCCATCAAACCAACCATTTTCTCGAATTTGAATTCAGCTTTATCAAAGTAGCGCAGAACTAATGAATGAAATAAGAAAATGCAAACTTTTGGTTCAAACTTCATCTTAAACATATAATGACCACTCATCAACATTAAGAATGCATTCTACTTCAAACAACTTTGTTAGAAGGCTTAGCTGCTGCAGTAAAAAATACATCACAAATCTTTAGGTGTTGCNATTAATTGATTAATTAATTAATTAATGGAGATAATGTGAAGTGGGTAGAGAGAATTTGGGAATATCTTTCAGAATACTTTTATTTAATATTTAGAAAAGATATCCTAAATGAGATCCCACTAATATAGCAAAAGAGTCAGTTTTTGTTTGGCCCACAACCAGAACACACACGCACGTCTTTTCTCTAGAGGAGAAAAAACTGAAAAACGTGAGTGACTTCCTGAGAGAGCAAGTTTCTAATTTTGGGAGTTTGGTGAAACTCCATTGGTCTCAGTCTTCTACTCCGTCGGTGAATTTGCTGTGAGCAACGCGAGATCGTGACCGGGTCTTCGCGTGGGTATGTGGATTCCGTTATCCAGGTACGCCCGAAACCTTTCAGTGGTATCAGAGCATGGTTTCGATGTTGTTTTTTTTTATATGGTTACCGTATCTTTCTTTTCCATATGTATGGTTGCCATGGATATATCAACATCGTATGTTTGTTTTTTTTTATTTTTTTTCTGTATTTTTCGGTTGTGCTCCCATATATGTGTTTATATTCAAGAATCATGACCAGAATTTTGATTCTCAATACATATTGTGGGACGATTCGTAGAGTAGTTATCGTTTTTTTTAATTATATGTATATGTGGGGAAATTTTCGAGTTCTGAAAAGTATGTTTTTAGACTCTGAAAATTATACCAATGCGTAGAGCACGAAAAAACAAAAATTTTGATATAAAATTTGCGCAAAACGGAGTTCGGATGAGAAAGTTGTGGCTCTGGGAAGCTTGTGGGACGGATCTGAAATTTCTGCACAGTGCTGGAGGTTGAAGACAACCCAAAACGGCGTCGTTTAGCCGTTTAATAATAAAAAAAAATATTGTGAACCGGACCGGTTTGGTTCAGTTAGACCGAACCGGTCTAGGTCCAATAATATAAAAAAAAAAAAGACAGATTAATTATATAAATTAATTAATTGGGCATATAATGCCACGTGGCGAGTGAGGCCACATGGCACCTAGGTGAGGCGCGTGAACAGCACCAATGAGAAGCTGACGGCGAGTGGAATCTGTCATGGTGGCGCGTGTCGCAAACAGAGCAGGAGAAGGCGGCGCGTGGCGTACACTCGCCAGTGTTGCAAGTGGGAAATGCAATTTTTTCGATTTTTCTGCTGTTTCTGCCTTCTCTAGGCGCGTGAGAGCGCGTGCGGTGTCCGATGAGGGTGCCGTTTGTATCTAAAAATCTGTAAATTCGAGATCTTCAATTTGATATATCATATGATGTATTTTGAAGATGCTTCGGGTCTGTTTAGTAATTTTTTGTGAAGTACTTATTTTCTTTTTAATTCTTTTATGTAAAAAGAAATAAAGAAAATTTGTGTCTTTATAAAAAAAAAAAATGTTATTATTTTTTTTTCTATGTTACAAGGAGGCAAGAGGCTTCAAGTAACAATGAAATCACTAAATATAATACATTAGAATTTTTCGTTTTGAGACGGTAAAATTCACGAAAATGTATCTCTTGATGAGAATCTTGAGGAAGACCCAAATAGAAGATCCGATGAGGAATTAGAGAAAATATCAAGGAGGATCAGAGGATCCAAAGGTAGACCTTGACGAGGATCATCATCAAAATGGGCCTTATGAGATGATGATTTCTAGCCCAACGTTTTTTGAGACATAATTTCCCTAGGACGCCCTAGAGTTGGAGTTGGAGTTGGATTTTGTTTTTCAAGGTTCGTGAACTCTCTCAAACGAAGTGGAGAACGTAGAGGAAGGAGGAGAAGAAGACCATCTACTCACTCCGACTCGGGCTGTGAAATTTTTGATGCATAAGATTTAGCATTTTTTTTTTATGTCAAAACTAAGGTTGTTGATAGCATAAAATTGTGAATAAAATATTTCTTAGATTGGACCATTAAATTGGTTGCCTTTCTAACATGAAAACACCAAAACCTAGGAAAACAAGAGACTTTGCGATAGATTATTTTCATAATCATGTTTATTGATATGTATGGTGTTTGTGTTTCTCTTCTTTTGCCTAGCTTTAACATTTGATGTGATAAAATGTTTGCTATGTATTGTATGTTGTATACATTTTTTTATATGCTTATTTGAATTAAGTATATATATGTGAGCTTTAATTATTATTTGTTAATAATTGAAGTATGTTTCTCATAAGTGGGAGCTTTTAGAAGATGTGTCTTCTAAGAGTCAATTAATTAATAATTATTAAAAACACTCATATAAATTTTCGATAGTGCATAATGTTCGTTGCTTGTATCTGTGTGATGGGAGGTACAAACGTATACTCCTGATCATGGGTCTTACGATGACATTATTTACTGATTGAGAATAATATGAGTGTATGACATTGTATGCCTAGTTGTGCTATATAACTAAAAAATGTTGTATGGTAAGTTTCTCTTTGAGAAAGAGAACATAGAGTTAGGTGGGATCAGTTTGCCACAAAACTGATTATACAAACCTAGAACATTATTGCTAATTTAATTGTAGGGGTAAAAGCTTAATGGGGACAACTAAAATATCTGGCATTGAAAGGTCAAATGCATTTTAGAGGAACTAATATGTTATTGAATCTTTCACAAATGTTTTGGTAATCCAAAACTTAATATACGAGAAACCACAAAGCTTACCAGTTTCTTTGAAGAAATACGACATAACAAATATTACACTTCTGAGTGTTATGGTGATGAGTCAATTTGCGAGTTTGAGAGACACAAAAAATCGCAAAGGCTGTGTGGATAGCTTTGAAGGCTAAGTTTGGTGATGGTTTCACTAATGAACTGATTAGGTTGACGAATAAGTTCGA
>QANZ01011811.1:16801-34239 GCA_003254925.1 Chamaecrista fasciculata
TATATATATATATAAATAAGAGTGTGTGTAGGGTGTGTGAAAGAGAGAGAGAGAGGTGTATGTGTGTGTGTGAGAGAGAGAAAGAGAAAAAATGTGAGTGGAAAAGATAAAAAAATGATGAGAAATGATAGATAGAGAGAGAAAATTATAAGTGTAATAAATGAGGGTATGTAAAATTACTATTTTGTCTAGTTCTCTTTTTTATATTTGTATTAAAGTATAGGTAATTATAGGTGTGTAAGTAGGGATAGATTAGTAATTGTAAGAGAAAATGAGATGATGTTGTGAATGAGATTATGATGTGGATGAGATGAGATGAGATGATGATGAAAAAAAAGACCAATCCAGTACTGTTCATCCAATCCTAGAATGAGATGAGATGAGATGAGATTGGATTGAAAAATATTGGGCTCCCAAACAGACCCAGATGTCACGATACAAACCCGCTTAATTAAGAGTTTTTTTTTTGTTTGTGGTGAAGATTAAGAGAATATTACGAGGGCTTCAAGATATGCTAATGAAATAAAAAGATGTGCCGTCAAATCTACATCAATACACAAGAATGTCCAATTCCATCAACTTCAATAATAGTGGCCCAAGTTTTTGGGCCATACAAATTCAATGCAATTAACATAAAATCTAAACACTCGCAAGTCGCAACACTTTCATGTTACTTTCGGTATGCATTGAAAATAATTCTCTAGAGTTTCTTTCAAATGTAGAGAGAAAGGAAGAGAAAATAAGAAAGAGAAAGAGAAAATGTGAATTTTATGTATTTTTATTTTATGAAATTCATATTTTTTCTCTCTAACTCTACAAAATATGCATGAAAAAGAATTATAGAGGATCCAATCCCATAAAAGTAAATATATATAGGCTTAAGTGCACTTTTGGTCCCAAAACTATGACAAAGGTTTCATTTTGGTCCCATAACTTTTTTTGTTGCAATTTTGGTCCCATAACTATGACAAAGGTTTCATTTTGGTCCCACAACTTTTTTTGTTGCAATTGTGGTCCCATAACTTCTCAAAAGGTTCCACCGTTAGTCCCTTGGTGAATTCCATCCATATTTAGCTGTTAAGTATGACGTGGTATAGTGACTAGGATCACGATGTGGCAAAATAACATGAAATGGACAAAAATAGGATCTATATGCAACATATTAAAACTTATCTATACCCAACCACAATATATACAAAGAGTGGTACTTCCTCTTCCTCGTCAGCCCAACGGGACTTCCTCTTCCTCGTTCCGCTTCCCGATCCGTCGTCGCTGCCGCTTTGGTCGTTCGACTCTGGCTGAGGATCCCATCGACTTTGTCGGCGCCTTCTGCTTGAAGTCTCTTCTTCCCCACCATATTGGTCCCTGTCAGTACCACTCTTTGTATATTTTTTGGTTGGGTATAGATAAGTTTTAATATGTTGCATATAGATCCTATTTCAATCCACTTCATCTTATTTTCCCACATCATGATCCTAGTTACTATGTCACGTCATACTTAACGGCTAAATATGGATGGAATTCACCAAGGGACTAACGGTGGAACCTTTTGAGAAGTTATGGGACCAAAATTGTAACAAAAAAAGTTATGAGACCAAAATGAAACCTTTGTCATAGTTATGGGACCAAAAGTGCACTTAAGCCTATATATATATATATAAATATATATATATATATATATCTTTTTTTAGAATCAAATTATATTATAGAAAAATTGAATAATATTTATAATCATTTTAAAAAATCAAATTCAACAATATTTATATATTATTGAACTAGGAAAATCAAATAAAAGTACAATCGATTCCATGTAAAAAAATATTCATATAATGAAACACATAGTCAATCTTGATATTGTCAACAAAATATTTATCATTACTTATATTTATCATTAGATATGTATATAAGAAAAAAACAATTGTTTTTACAAATGTAAATGCCATAAACTTATGATAGTATATATTGAAATTTTTCAACATAAATATTCGGATCTAAGTCAATCTAGTAATGATTTTTGTTATTTTTATGTGAAAGATTTTATTGCCCAAAAAAAAAGCTCTTGTTACACATGACATTTAATAATAGAAGGAAATTTTAAAGAATATTAAATTTTAAATAAAATTTTAATAAATACCTTTTTTACACACAAAAAAAACCATTTTTTCTTGCTTTCTATAATTTTAAAATATAGTTTAAATTTTTTACATAGAATTCAAACATCTTGATATTTATAAAACTTTAATTACTAACCGATTTAGCCCATGGGTCAACATTGTTATAATCGTTTCACTTTTTTTATCGGCTCATCATAATTAACAATTAGAAATGAGTAAACTTCCAGATTGGTCCCTAGATTATTGGGTCGCTGACAGATTGGTCCTTGATTTATGGAAATTGACAAATAGGTCCTCGAATTTTATTAACATTAGTCAAATTGGTCCTTCCGTTAAGTTGCTGTTAGCCAAGATGATGATGTGTCCGTTAACTGCTGACGTGGCACTTAACTTGGAAAAATGAAAAAAAAACGCCAACTGTGCGTGCCACATCAGCATTAATAATAAAAAAAAATATTTCATTCAAAATTCAAATAGGCCCCTCAGTTATATTTTTATCTCATTATTCTCAATTTCCCCTCTTTTTCATCATCTTCATTCATTTTAGTCCCAAATCCTCAAAATAAAATTGTAAAGTGTCCCAAAACTCTTCCAAACATTCCAGTTTAGTCCTTAAAAGTATTAAAAACCCTAAAACCTAAACCCTAAACCCCAAACCCTAAACCCTAAAATCCTAAACCCCAAACACTAAAACCCTAAAACCTTAAAATTGTAAAGTGTCCCAAAATTCTTCTAAACATTTCAATTTAGTCCTTAAACCAAAGAGTTTAGGGTATGGGATTTTAGGGTTTGGGGTTTTAGGTTTTAGGGTTTAGGGTTTAGGGTTCAAGGTTCAAGGTTTGGGATTTTATGGTTTGGGGTTTGGGGTTTGAGTTTGGGGTTTGGGGTTTGGGGTTGTAGAGTTTATGGTATAAGGTTTTAGGATTTGGGGTTTGGGGTTTGGAATTTTAGGGTTTGAGGTTTGGGGTTTTAGAATTTAGGGTTTAATGTTTTAGGATTTGGGGTTTGGGGTTTGGGATTTTAGGTTTGGGGTTTTTGAGTTTTGGGAATTGCGGTTTGGGGCTCTAGGGTTTGAGGTTTTAGAGTTTAAGGACTAAATTGAAATGTTAAGAAGAATTTTGGGACACTTTACAATTTTAGGATTTTAGGGTTTTAGGGTTTAGGATTTTAGGGTTTAGGGTTTAGGGTTAGGTTTTAGGGTTTTTAATACTTTTAAGGACTAAATTGGAATGTTTGGAAGAGTTTTGGGACACTTTACAATTTTATTTTGAGGATTTGGGACTAAAATCAATGAATATATATGATGAAAAAGAGGGAAAATTGAGAATAATGAGATAAAAATATAACTTAGGGATCTATTTGAATTTTGAATGAAATTTTTTTTTTATTATTATTGCTGATGTGGCACGCCCAGTTGTTTTTTTTTTTTTTTTTTTTTTTTTTTTTTTTTTTTTTTTTTTTTTTTTTTTTTTTTTTTTTTTTTTTTTTTTTTTTTTTTTTTTTTTTTTTTTTTTTTTTTTTTTTTTTTTTTTTTTTTTTTTTTTTTTTTTTTTTTTTTTTTTTTTTTTTTTTTTTTTTTTTTTTTTTTTTTTTTTTTTTTTTTTTTTTTTTTTTTTTTTTTTTTTTTTTTTTTTTTTTTTTTTTTTTTTTTTTTTTTTTTTTTTTTTTTTTTTTTTTTTTTTTTTTTTTTTTTTTTTTTTTTTTTTTTTTTTTTTTTTTTTTTTTTTTTTTTTTTTTTTTTTTTTTTTTTTTTTTTTTTTTTTTTTTTTTTTTTTTTTTTTTTTTTTTTTTTTTTTTTTTTTTTTTTTTTTTTTTTTTTTTTTTTTTTTTTTTTTTTTTTTTTTTTTTTTTTTTTTTTTTTTTTTTTTTTTTTTTTTTTTTTTTTTTTTTTTTTTTTTTTTTTTTTTTTTTTTTTTTTTTTTTTTTTTTTTTTTTTTTTTTTTTTTTTTTTTTTTTTTTTTTTTTTTTTTTTTTTTTTTTTTTTTTTTTTTTTTTTTTTTTTTTTTTTTTTTTTTTTTTTTTTTTTTTTTTTCAGTTTTCCAACAGCTGACGTGGCACTTAACTTTCCACGTCAGCAGTTAACGGACACCTCATCGTCTTGGCTAACGGCAACTTAACGGAAGGACCAATTTGACTAACGTTAGTAAAATTCGGGAATCTATTTGTCAATTTCCATAAATCATGGACCAATCTATCAGCGACCCAATAATCAAGGGACCAATTTGGGAGTTTACTCAATTAGAAATTATCCAAGTGTGCTAAAGCAATCATATATATATATATATATAGGTCAAATACTTATTTTAGTCCTTAAACTATTGGGTAAGTTTTATTTGGTCCTAAAACTATTGTTTATTCAGTATTGATCCTCAAATTTTCATATTTATTCTATTTTGGTCCAAAAAATATAATTTCATGTGGTTTTATACCGTTAGTTTTTAACTTGAACAATTGAAATGAATCTTTTATCTTTCACATGTATCAAAATTAGTGAGTTATAATAATTAAAGAGAAAAATATTTTTTTTATTTTTAAGATAAAACTATAGTTGATTTTTATCTTCAATTTATTATTAAAAATGAAAAAAAATGTATTGTCTTTTTGTTAATTCATTTATTAAGACATATATTAGCTAGTGATCTCCTCCAAATACCTGATGACTCGGAGATTATTGCGAGGATTCATCAATATACAATATTATTAGATTATTATATTATTGACATCTGCAGGCTGCAGTCAAACTTTTGTACCCCTTTTTGTGTCTTGAAAGAAACCACTTGTGTATTTCGAGATTTTGTTTTTTCCCTTTCCTTCTGAGTTTGGTAATAAAGAAAAGTTGACATTAATAGATTCCTGCTTGTGAAAACCCTTTTAGCAAGAAAAAAATAGATTGGTTCATACCCATAAAAGCATATATAACCAACGACATATATGGTATGAATTAGGTGACAATGACATCCAATGCAAAACAACAAAAGCAAAGAAAATTCAATTAGGTGAGCTATCATGAATTAATGAATATCTATAAGTTATCCCTAATTAATTAAAACATCATATCATATCAGATTCAAAGGCAATACTAATTGCTTGTACTGGGGAGAATGAGCTAGATAGAGCATCATAAGGGGAACACAATTCCTTGACTTCACGTGACACTGAATATGACTTCCGAAAAGATTGAATGGACTAGTTCAGAATTAAATTGTTACTGTTGGGATATGGGTCCACCCTTTGTGGATTAGACCCAGTCAAAGGAGATCAAATAATAATTATTATTATTATTGTTTATTGAGCTAATTAATTAATTGATTAATTAATTAATTAATGGAGATAATGTGAAGTGGGTAGAGAGAATTTGGGAATATCTTTCAGAATACTTTTATTTAATATTTAGAAAAGATATCCTAAATGAGATCCCACTAATATAGCAAAAGAGTCAGTTTTTGCTTTGCCCACAACCAGAACACACACGCACGTCTTTTCTCTAGAGGAGAAAAAACTGAAAAACGTGAGTGACTTCCTGAGAGAGCAAGTTTCTGATTTTGGGAGTTTGGTGAAACTCCATTGGTCTCAGTCTTCTACTCCGTCGGTGAATTTGCTGTGAGCAACGCGAGAGCGTAGATCCGTGTTCGAGATCGTGACCGGGTCTTCGCGTGGGTATGTGGATTCCGTTATCCAGGTACGCCCGAAACCTTTCAGTTACTGTTCGTTTCATTGAATGATCCATAAACTACCAATACTATCGATCATTGTTAATAAACTATTGAAAGTTGAAACAGCAATTCACATAATAAATCTGATCATAGTTAAACTGAATGAAATATATCTGCATGCGTGGGCGGGTCGTTTAATTAATTTGTCATGTAACTATCTAATCATGCAGGATTACGTAATACAAAGCTCCATCGACTAGTACTTATCATGTGTGAGTGAAAGTCCAATGAAACGACGGAGTAAAAACATTTGTTGCTATATATGCATGCACGCTTGCTTTACGTTGACAAATGGTGTCCAAAAGCAAAAAGGCCTCTGCATAATAAAGAAGCAGTCAAATTAAAAGCATCTTAAATGTTTAGCAGAGACACTGACAAAGTTCACGAATCCACAAAAATGAAGGGTCTCACTCTAACTCTTTAGGGGTAATCCTACAGAAAACAAAACTTCTCATTTCTCACTCGTCACACATACAAAGATATATACACATATATATATATATATATATAGCTATATGCCTATGCCTATATGCCTATATATATATACGATATACAGCATTTGAAGTTTCTTGTGAGCTTTATGATATGTGTCGGCAATGGTGGCCCTACAGCCATCACCACCATTTTTTGTACAGTACCTCTCACTCTATTTCTGTGACCGACAAAATAGTAAATACTCCAAGCCTGTGATTTTGTCTATATTTAGAAGCTTTTGCAAGTTGTATAATTGAAAATTCAAGGTACACACTATAAGATTCAGAGAAGAAAAAGCAAATTGTATAATGTGCTGCTTGAATTTCTCAATCAATGATTACAAGATATATAATGAAGTTGTGTATTGTAAGCTTCCAGAAGCAAGAATAACAAATCCTACACTATGCGTATAATTGTGACAACTGTACAAAATAATACTAACAGAAAATATGCCACCTATTGCTATCAGACAAAACAATACAAGGACCACAATGAATTCATACACTATTCCCTAATACTCCCCCCTCAAACTCAAGGGTGAATTTTGAACCCTGAATTTGTCACGAAGAAGAAGAAATTGAGCCTTAGGAAGTGGTTTTGTAAGAACATCAGCAATCTGGTCCTTTGCAGAGATGTGAGTGACACTGATTTTGTGCTGTTGAACCTTCTCACGCACAAAGAATAGATCAAGCTCAATGTGCTTAGTGCGTGAGTGTAAGACTGGGTTTGTTGCAAGTAAAACAGTGCTTAAATTGTCACAGAAAATTTGAGGTGGTTCAGGAAATTGAGGAACACAAAGCTCAGAAAGAAGAGATTGAATCCAAGTCAGTTCTGCAACTGTAAGAGCTAGAGCCTTATATTCTGCTTCAGTTGAAGATCTGGACACAGTTGGTTGCTTCCTTGATACCCAAGAAACAAGATTTGGACCAAAATAGATGCAAAAGCCTGAGGTGGATCTTCTGTCAACTGCATCCGAAGCCCAGTCAGCATCACACATAGCTTTGAGCTTGGGAGAAGAGCATTTCTGCAGATGTAATCCCATGTACTGTGTGCCCTGAATGTATCTTAAGATTCTTTTAACAGCTTGCCAATGATCTGACAGTGGAGATCGAGTGCATAAACTGACTCACCTTATTGACAACATAGGTGAGGTCAGGTCTGGTGATGCAGGCATACTAGAGGGCACCAACAACTGATCTGTACAGTTTGGGATCCTCAAAGACATCTGTGCCATCAAGAGTTAATTTTGTATTGGCAACCATGGGAGTAGGTTGGGATTTGGCTTCAATCATATTGACCTTTGTGAGAAGATCATGAACATACTTGGACTGATTTAGAAGCAAACCACCACCTGGGATTTTATGAACCTGGATGCCAAGGAAGTAACTAAGATCACCAAGATCTTTTAATGCAAACTGTTGATGAAGACAATTGGTGAGATGAGCAATTTCGGAAGCACTTCTCCCAGTGATGATGATATCATCCACATAAACCAAAATATAAAGCAAAGAGTGAGAAGTTTTCCTGATGAATAATGAATTGTCACTTTTGGCAGATACAAAACCAAGTGAGTGTAGTGTAGTTGCTAACTTGGTAAACCAAGTCCTTGGTGCTTGGCGTAATCCATATAAGGATTTGTGAAGCTTACAAATAGTTGTGGCATCCCCATGTTCAAAACAAGGTGGTTGAACCATAAAGACTTCCTCAGTAAGTGAACCATTGAGAAAAGCATTGTTAACATCCAATTGTTTGATATGCCAACCAAGAGAGAGAGCAAGTGTGAGAACTATGCGAACAGTTACAGGTTTGATGACAGGGCTGAAGGTCTCATTGAAGTCAAATCCTGATTGTTGATGGAATCCCTTGGCAACCAACCTTGCTTTATACTTGTTGATGCTGCCATAAGGGTTTTCTTTGACTCGAAAGACCCATTTGCAGCCTATTGGAGTCTTTCCATGAGGTAGAGATACAAGAGACCAAGTGTTGTTGGCAAGAAGAGCAGAATATTCTTCATCCATTGCAGCTTTCCACTGAGGATGAACAAGAGCAGCAGCAGTATTTTTGGGGGTTGTGAAAGCAAGAAGAGCTTTAGGTTTATAAATGCCACATTGGGATCTAGTTACTATGGTACGAGCTGGGGGAGGGGCAACAGAGATAGTTGGAGTGGGATTGGGGAGAGGAGCTGAAGGTGGAAGCATGTAACGAGTACTGGAACTGCTAGAAGAGTCAGAACCAGGAGAACTGTCTATGAGCAAGGCAGGATGAACTGAGGGAAGCATATACCCGGTAGAAGAGTCACTGGAAGAAGAGCCTGAACTAGAAACCTGCATAGAACTTGGAGAAGAATTAGTGATAGGAGAAATTAAATGCTGAATGGGAGAAGCAGATAACTGAGGGGTAGTATTAGATACAGTATGCAATGCAGCATTAACTAAGGGAATAGAGGGAGCAGAAGAAATTGTGTTATTAGGAGCAATGGAAGTTGAGGAAGAAGAGGAGACAGAAGAAATGGAAGAAGAGTATGGAAAGCTAGACTCATCAAATATAACATCACGAGAGATATAAAGCCTATTTTGAGGACTTAGACATTTAAAACCTTTGTGCTTAGTACTATATCCCAAGAAGGTACACTTAACAGATCGAAATTGCAGTTTAGTGTTGTTGTAAGGTCTTAAGTTAGGAAAACATGAGCAACCAAAAACTTTAAGTGACTGCTAATCAGGTGGTTTATGAAACAGAATTTCAAATGGAGATTGGGATTGAAGAACTAGTGTGGGAAGTCGATTGATAATGTCAACTGCAGTGGAGAAAGCATCATCCCAAAAATGCATTGGTAGTGAAGCTTGAGCTAATAAAGTGAATCCCATGTCAACTATGTGCCTATGCTTGCGCTCAGCCAACCCATTTTGCTCAGGGGTATGTGGAAATGATATGTGGTGTTTGATGCCATGATTGGCAAGGAAAGAGTGTAGTGCAAGATACTCACCCCCACCATCTGTTTGGAGTATTTTTATTTTGTGATTTAATTGATTTTCAGCTAGGTTTTTAAAGTCTATAAATGCTTGAGCAACATCAGATTTTTTTCTTAACAGATAAAACCAAGTAAAATGTGAGAAATGATTAGTAAAATGAACATAGTAGGAGAAGCCATTAGCTGAAGTGACAGAAGCTGGTCCCCAAACATCAGAGTAAACCATTTCAAGAGGGGCATTATAAGAAGTATGGGAATCAGGGAAGGGAAGTTTGTGAACCTTACCAACGCAACAAGAATGACAAAATGGTTTGTGTTCTTTATTCATTAGAGGGAGATTACTGATGGAGATTGTGCCCTAGGGCCAATCATTTTGTTTATATGTTATTTGAACATATGTATTTTTGATTAATTTATAGAGATAAATTATGTTGTTATCATATTATTAGCGTGTTTACTATGATAGCGTCCTTGATTAATTATAAGATAATTAATCTAAAACTGTCCCTGGTCGATCATTCACGTGGGAACGTAAATGAACTAAGACCAGCATGACCTCGGTGTATAGAGATACATGCACTAGATGCTTCTCGAGAGTCATGGTGCAATTTTGTAAGGGTTACAAATTGCTGGACCGACCCGGAGAGTCCTGCATGGGTTTAGTCATAAGCGAGCCTCTCCTGTACACCTGTCACGATAGCCTTAGACCTGAGGTCTTGACTATTCCGGCATTGTAGTTGTCAAACTTTGGCCTAGTCCAACGTTACCCGTAGCAGGGTAGCCATACAGGCTAGGTACGGGTTTGGTTGATTACCGTGCAAAGGAATGTGGTTGACCAAGATGGGATTTTGTCCCTCATTTAAGATGAGAGATATTTAACTGGCGCCCTCGATGAGTCTGTCCAAGAAATGCGTGGCCACGCTGGGAATTGGGACTAACTCAGGAAATCGAGAAAGTTGTGGTTTGGATTTTGGATGACATTCCCGTGCCTAATCCATGACCAAAATATCGTGAGACAATAGGGATTATGACAAGGTGGTACTTAGGTTAAATCGTTTAAAGTCGTTAAAGCGATAACTCCCGTGTTTTGGGTAGTTGTGATGGCTTGCTAGAGTCCGCTCACAACTTGTGAGTCATAAAGATGATTTGCTGCCAACTTCACGTGAGGCCTGCTGGGTCACACATGAGCAGGATCAAGATGCTAATTTTTGGGACACGAATTAGGGTTAATTCGTGAGTCACTTAGGTGACACAATTTAGGACATAGTTAAATGTCTTAGGACATTAAATCTTGTCTTAAATAAATATCTATGATTGAGGTTTTAAATTTGTTGGACAAATTTAAATTTAAATTAATTGTTAAATAGTTTTACAATTAAAATATTAGTGAATAAATAAATTAAATAAGTTTCCTAAAAATTAGGGAATTATTGATTTATTAAATTCACTAAAATTGGGATACATAAGGATGAGGGTGGCGCCTCATTATCTTTATTTTTATTAATAGAAATTGTTTTTATTAATTAAATAAAGATAAGATAAATATCTTTTGGAAAAGATATAGGATTTGAATTAAAAGATATTAAGGTAATTCTTTTATTCAAAATTGTTAGGAATTAGTTATAACTACCTAAGGAGTTTGGGTTGTTATAAAATTCCTCCAATAATGCATGGGAAATTTCGCCTATCCTCTTTCTTGGGATGAAAGATTTGATCTTGCATTTTAGAGTTTGGGTATAGGTGAAAGTCGAATTTTATATTTAATTATTAAAGTAATTTTTAAATTATAAAATCAAATTCTCATGACTCATTCCAACCAATAGGATTTGAGCAAATCAAGATTTGATCCAAGATTTGATCTTGGATAGGTCAAATTCGAAATTGGGGTTTATTTTTGAATTATAATATTAAGTTTAATATTATAAATCAAAAGATAATTTGAGATATCTAAAAGATATCCCATATCTTAGAGATATCCTGATTGGATTAGGATTCCCTAAAACTAGGAATGAGAACACTATAAATAGGGCCCCTAGGCGCCTATTTGGTGACAACTCACAACATAGATTAATTCTTGGTCAGACTAAGAATTCGCCTAGAGCATCTATAGAGAGTGAAAAATCGCCAATACCAATTAATCTTGATAATCAAGAACACATCTTGATTATTCAAGAACCATAGATATAGTTCCCGTTTTCACTTGGAAAGAAGTGAAGGAGGCTAGCACCTAGGCATCTGCCAAACTGCTCGTGTGGATTACTGGTAGAGGAAGGACACTCTGTGGACTTCTCAAATTCGCGAATACGACAAGTCACCGATCAAAACTAGGTAAACATCTTTCCTAAAACTGGTATAAACATAGTTAGTGGATCCTGGAAGGAATCACAGAGTTGGCTTTTAGGTTTTATTACGTTTTAGTCCCAAAATTTTTAATTTCTTCCGCTGCGCTCCCTCTGTGATTTCCCAACAATTACAGCCTTTCATAATAGAAGTTACAATAGAGAAAGAAGGATGGCAAAGCCTACAATGCCAAAGATTAAACAAAGAAGGTGAACAAGACTTATAAAGATGAGTTGACAAAGCATGTTTGGAGAAAGTAGCAGCAGAAGAGAAAAATTGTCAAAGACATAGAGACCATTCCTAACCACTCCCTGAAGCAAAATCTTCTGTGTATCCTGAGATTTAACAACACAATGATGAGGATGAAACTCAAAAAATACACGATTATCAGAAGCAAATTGAGAAACACTTAAAAGATTTTTAGTAGAGTGTGGCACAAGTAAAATGGGATGAAGAGAAAGAACAGAATAAGGATGCATCTGTATATTAGCACTACCAACATGAGTTATCGGGATACCTGTCCCATTAGTAAGTTGAATTTGCTTAATACCACCATAATCAGACATATTACCAAGACGAGAAGCATGAGGAGTGATGTGGTTTGTTTCACAAGTGTCAGGATACCAAGTTCGAGTGAAAGGATTATGACTTGGTGTAGCTAGTAAGGCTTGCATAGGAGAAGGAGTAGAAGGAAATGAAGGACGAGGATATGAAGGGGAGAATGGACTCACAAAATTGTCGTTGAACCGATGGTAGCATTGTCAGGCCATGTGACCAGGTTTGCCACAAACCTGACACTGAGGTCTGCTACCACCATTAGACCTGCCACCACCACGACCACGAGATGAATTGCCACGAAAACCACCTCTGAAGGGAGGTCGATACTGAGAAAAATGAGTGGGAAAGCGAGATTGACCAGAAGTGCCATTGGAAGACAGAGAAGTATTAGAATCTTTAGGAGAAGAAGGCAGCAGTGCAATGTTAGCACTGAGTGTAGGAGCAGAGTCTTATATGCAATATGCTCATATGTGGCCCCTGCCACAATGGTTAATGCCTCATGACAACATCAATTTGAGATGATGGGGGAGAGGGTTCGAAGCTCAGGTCCTTCAATTTTTTTCACAATTGTATCTATTTTGCTTTGGACAATGCTTCAGAATCTTTTTGAAAAATAAGACCAAATCCTATATTAATTCCTAATTTTTACCTAAAGTTTTACTTTGGTCCTTAATAATTTTTTGTTTTGTTTTGGTCCTTAATAATTTTTTGTTTTGTTTTGGTCCTCCATAATTTTTTGTTCTGTTTTGGTCCTTAATAATTTTTTGTTTTGTTTTGGTCCTTAATAATTTTTTGTTTTGTTTTGGTCCTTACTAATTTTTTTTTCTGCTTTGGTCCTTAATATTTTCAAAAGAATTTATAATTGATCCTTAACTATTGAGTATAGGCATATTTTTCTCGTCTCAAATCCGAACATTAGGGGACCAAAACAAAACTTTAGATAAGCATTAAGGACTAAAATAAGATTTTGGCCAAAAAAAAATTTCAACCCTCCCTAACCAAAAAAACCTGGCTCCGCCACTGAATACAAGGACCACAATGAATTCATACACTATTCCCTAATACACACAAGAGTACATTTCTTTAATGTATATATATTGCAATAAGTGACCGTGTGTTGAATTATATATGGGGTTATTATTTAATTATACAAATTGCTCGGTGGTAGGTGTAGCTATAACTCGATATATATAATACTATATATATATATATATATTGTCTTGTGATTTAGTGGTTTGGCTCTGCGGATCGGAGCCATGCTTTAAGTTCATGTACTTTGACACATATATATAACATTTTAATTATAACCCCATAACTGTTAGATTCGTGGGATAAGTTTAAAACTACTAAAAATTAAAAAATGCAATTCAATTATTGGCTCGGAGTTCTAAGAAAATTTTCGATTGATTTTCCACATAACCTAATTATTTGCACCTTTGGGTGTCATTTTCTTTTACTATTTTTATATATATCACAAACAGATGTTTTGAATTTTTGACTTGTTATGCCCATATATAAATGGGGTAGGTTTTGGTTGGAGCAGTGCAACTCTAACATCTTGCCTACTGTTTAGGATTACACACTTGAGCTAACAATGGCTTAATGATAACATACATGAATAATATCGAATGTGATTGATTGGCTTCTTAATGTAAGTATGTATATGGACTCTTTTTGTTGATGAATCAACATCGATTGATCTTAAGATTATTCATGAGCATCTTTATTATTACGATCGTTATTCTGCGTGTCAATCCTTTGTCCCTTGGTTATCAAATCAAGCTTCGTGGGTCCATTTATATCATGTAGCTAGATAGATCCTGACCCACCCCATTCATGAAGTTCACAGGTTCAAATATATAGTTATATAAAGTTATAAACCATTCATGGGTGACTCGCCATGGTTCATATCATAATTAATAAAATCGAATTAACCGTACAGAATCTGGCCCCCTCCACATTCCTACTTTTGAAATTTTGTTTGTTTATTTTGGTTTTATGTTCAGATTGTGGCATTATGCTTCACTAAGTTGTTTTTTCATCAAAATCAAATTACATTATTGAAAAGTAGTCAAACAATATTTACAATTGTTCAGATAATAAAAATCAAATATAACATGAAGTATAATCTAGAAAATATTAATAGTGTTAAATTAGAGAAATAAATAAAAGCGCAATTGATGATCCTATGTAGAAAATATTCTTGAGACTAAAATAATGGCAGAAAACAAGCAAAATTAAATTTTGGAGACTAAAATGAAACAAATATAAAATTTGAAAAAAAAAAAGAATAAAATATAGTTTTTTGACAAAGTGAGATTTTGATGAACATTAATTTATGGTAATGTTATAATTTTGATGACTCTATAATTCTAATCCCTCCTTAATCTCACCAGTCACCACTAATTCCGTGTGTGGGATTCTCGTTATTTATATCCAAACTGTGCCGTCCTACTTTTCTTCTTCCATAGGCACCTACCTAGCTGGAGCAGTCTTCTCTCCATTTTCAGTTCACTACTCCCACACTGATCTCTGCAATATTATTTGTACACACCAAAAGTCCAAAATCAATCATTCATATATATATATATTCTGCTCTCTCTGCTTTTTCTTAGCTTCTTCTATATACCTTAATAATTTCTTCATATGGCTCTGTTTCTGGTTGCTATATTAATCCTGAGTATCCCTTCAAGCCTTAACGCGTGGTCGTGGCCTCCTTCACCAGGGTACTGGCCAAGCTCCAAATTCAGGTCTTTTAGCTTCTACCAAGGTTTCAGAAACCTATGGGGTCCTCAGCATCAAAAGCTAGACCAAAATGCACTCACTATTTGGCTTGATTCAACCTCAGGTTCTTTCATTATTATATATTTCACTCCCAAATTCAACTCCTAATATATATATATTCATCTTTGTTAATTAATTAATTAATCATTTTTCTTCTTCTTCTTGTTGCAGGGAGTGGGTTCAAGTCAGTTCGTCCGTTTCGATCTGGCTACTTCGGTGCTAACATTAAGCTCCAACCTGGCTATACTGCAGGAGTCATCACAGCTTTTTACGTGAGTAATAAGACAAGCACGTCTAATTAATTAATTAAGTGATTATTGGTACTAATTTATGAAATGAATGATTGGATGGGTGCAGCTTTCAAACAACGAAGCACATCCAGGGTTCCACGATGAAGTAGACATCGAGTTTCTGGGGACGACTTTCGGGAAGCCTTATACTCTGCAGACCAATGTGTACATAAGAGGGAGTGGCGATGGCAGAATCATAGGCAGAGAAATGAAGTTCCATCTTTGGTTCGATCCCACCCACGACTTTCATCACTATGCCATACTCTGGACTCCCAAGGAAATCATGTATGTCACCTATAACTAATACTTTTTCTTCCCTAACTTTCGCAAAGATCTCAATTTTAGTCCCCTAACTTTTGAAGACGTTTCAATTTGGTCCCCTCACTTTTTTTGTTGCAATTTTGATCCCCTTAACTTTTGAAAACGTCTCACCGCTGGTCCCAAGTGCACTTTTTCCATCCATTATCTGCCATTAGTGCTGACCTGGTAGGCTGATAATGTGGCAAATATAAATGAAGTGGATTAAAAAATGACCATTATGGAGAGACGTTTTCATGACTTAAAAGTATATTTGGGACCAACGGTGAGACGTTTTCAAAAGTTAAGGACCAAAATTACAACAAAAGAAGTTATGAAACCAAAAATACACTTAAGTCTTAATAATCCTATTAATTAATTAATGAATCAATAATTAAAATATATATAAATATGAGATGTAATTTCAGATTCCTTGTGGATGACGTGCCGATAAGGAGGTACCCTCGAAAGAGTGATGCAACATATCCAGTTCGACCAATGTGGGTGTATGGTTCGATATGGGATGCGTCATCATGGGCCACGGAGGATGGAAAATACAAAGCTGATTATAGATACCAGCCTTTTATTGCAAGCTACAAAGACTTCAAGGCTAGTGGTTGCTCAGCCTACGCGCCTTCTTGGTGCCACCCTGTCTCGGCTTCGCCTTATAGATCCGGTGGGTTGACCACTCAGCAATATAGTGCCATGGCTTGGGTTCACAGATACCACTTGGTTTATAACTATTGCTCTGATCCCAAGAGAGACCGTAGATTAACACCTGAGTGTTGGGCTTGATTATGGGATCACTGTTATATTGTTATTATATTCCTATTGGGGTAGGATCCTCTATAGTGCACTTTAGGTGAAGTGCAAAAAAATAAGTTAGAGAGAGAAAAAGTTATTGGAACGCACTTTCTCTTTATATTTGTTCCTTTCTCTTTTGTACTTCACTTAAAGAGTACTCTAGATGATCCAAATTGTATTTCTATTTTACTCTGGATTGCCTTATTTTCTTTCATCTTTCCATTAGAAAGTTTCTACTTTAATCACGGGGAAATTTTGATTTTAGACTTATATTTATCTTTAAATTATAATTTAGTCCTTAAAAATAACAAAAGTTTATAATGTTAATATTTAAGGACTAGATTGTAATTTAAAAATAAAAAATTTCCTTTTTAGTTACTTTAGAGTGTGGATTTGAGATTTGGGTGGTCTGAGACTCTGGGTCCCTCGCTTCACAAGCGACAAAGTTAAGGACGTTGATATGTGTGAGTGCACGGAGTTGGGCTTCCGTGTCTCTCCCAAGCGCACAAGAAAATTTGAAAGATTGTCTTGCTTTTTTCTTTTTCTTTTTTTCTCCTTATCTTGTGTTGTATTTCTTTCTTTGGGTGGAATAAATATCATTGATCAATGTCAATGTCATGTGGAAATTGAAAGGCAAACAAGCCCAAAAGCATTTTATTATCAATAATGTGTGTCACTTTACTGTAGACACTCTATAATATACAGTTATTCATGTTGATGATGGGAACGGTACTTTTTGAGATGTTAGTTCTGGTGGTGCAAAATTCATGCTAAGAGAAAAGAAAATTCCCCTGTTGGGCCAATGAGATATAGTTATAGTTGTGTGTTTATAGATATGTGAAAAAACAAACTATAAGTCAATGATTAAGATTGATGGAATCAAAAGTCGGTTAAATTATTTCTCTATGATTACACTCTTCAATTTTTTTTCTTACATTCCAATTTGATATTGATGAGTCCCTATCTTTAAAAATGTTTTTAAATTTCCATGAATATACTATATTATTTTATTATTACCATAGTCAATTATATATGTGCCATCTTAATAAACACAATTAATATGTCTAATTCAAGCTAATCGACCCCTCCCCCC
>QANZ01011811.1:34673-76865 GCA_003254925.1 Chamaecrista fasciculata
TTTTTTTTTTTTTTTTTCATGTACACTCTGGGTGAAACGTGCAGCTTAATAATAAATTATTAGGGAGGTTCAACAGCAGCAGATTAAGAAGTTGGATAAATTATTTCCCTATAATCACATCTCCAATTTCCAATTGTTTCCATTGGAATCTGACATTGAACCCGTATTCTTTCCATTTTTTTTTTTGTAATTTAATTAAAAGGGTCTTGTAATTTGGCCTATTTTTAGATAGGATCTTTTGTGGTTTAAAAAGAGAAACTTAACTTAATGGTGAAATTTCATTTTTTACTGAGAATTTTATTTTATTTTTTGTCTCAAAGTTTTCTCTCATCAAATAAGGAGTCAAACGCATAAAATTTAATAATAGGGTCTTAAAATAATATTTTAGCCAAAATTTTCGTTAAATTTTGGACGAAAATATACCTCATGACCCTTTTTGTTAACGGTGCAAACCACATGCCCCCTATTTGACACTTTTTAAATCATAGGGACCCTGTTTGAAAATGGGTCAAACCACAGGGCCTTTTTGTGTAATTTATCCTTCTTTTTATTTTAATTCATATTGTTAAACTTTCATTAATTAATTGATTTGCACTTTTTGTTTGATATGCCATCTCAAATTCTTTATATACACACACTACTAAATACGTCGTCTAATTGTTAAATATTTGTAAAACCCTAGCCGCTCAAAAAATCCTCTCTCTCATGAGAGTTTAGTTCTCTCTCAAACCCCCTCTGTGAGGGACTACCTGTCTCTTTCATGAGAGATTAATTTCACCCTATTTCATATTAGGGTTATCGACGGCGCCTCCCAGCTTTGGCCTTGTACGGCGGCAATCTGCTAGGTTGTTCCCGTCAGCGTCGTCTTGGGTTAGGTGGTCTGCGGCGCTCTTTTCAGTGTGTCTTATGCGGCGGTGGTTTTCGTTAGTTTTCCTTTCCATATTTGTGTTCTCTTTGCTCGTGTCCGTGTGTGTTCTGTGGCGGGTTTTGTGGCGACGACGTTCTGGATCTATGATCCTACAACGTCGATCTGGTCTGAGTTTTTTTTTGTGTTTCCGGTTCTTTAGATGGTTGTAACTTTAGTTGCATCCCTAGATCTATTATCTTGGCAGCTGATTGTCTTGCCAATTTGTCTGACACGAAGATGGGTCTTCTTGGATGGGTTACAAACCCCCCACCTTCGTCAATTGATATTTTAGATTATTTTGCTGTGTTTTTGTTTGTACTATGATTAGCTTTACCTTACTTTTACTTTTGAATGAATTATGTTTAAAAAAAATATATATATATATATATATGTCTAATTGAAATCAAGCCTTTCAAGTTATTTAATAAAGCTTACATAAAGCATTATTGCATCGAATTCAACATTTTTAATAATATTTATAGTACCCAACTTTTTAAAATATAAAGATGAAATTAAAAAGAATTTTAAGTTTTAAGAGTATAAAGGAAACCACATATGTAAACTCAAAAAGAGACAAGATTATATTAAACCAGATGTTGCATCTACTATCACTAATTTAATACATCAAAATCCTCGAGAGGACACACTCACACACACACATAGTATTTTGTAGCTTTAGGTGAAACGACATCATAAGACGGCTTCAAGAATTTGGCAACACTTCAGCACAGACAGAGACACAAGAGATAGGCATTCCATGAATTAGAGAAACGTGCGTGATTATTCGGATACTCGAAAAATACATGAATGGTAGATCATTGAAGATGGTTTTCAAAGGCGAGATATATATTAAGATAATAACGAAGAAATTAAGTGGAGGCCATTCATATTTAGATTGAGGGAGCTTTTGGACCATTAATACAGAGAAAAAGAGATAAATATGATTAAGCTAGCATTGCTCATGAGAATCCTATCTGCGTTTGGCATTTTTATGAGGATTTGACGTGAGTTACTTTATTTTAGAAAATGATATGTTGGACTCAATATATATACAACATCAAGGTGTTATTATATATATATACGTGCATGCATCTGAATGAAACAGACCCCTCTGTCTCTTACCATAGCCATGAGGCCATAATGCTGTCTATGAACCCAAAGCACGCCTTGGAACCTTATAATAAGTGTTCAAGGACCAGAAAAACTCACTTTGTTTTGGATCTCACGATGTAGGCACCCCACACCACATGGCATTATTAAAATAATAATATTGATTGGAGAATGCAAAAGCTACTAATAAATTTTCAAATCAAATAATTAAACACAAATTATGGCATCCTTAATAAAATTAGTGGCACCTATAGATGCCTTTTATCTGATCAATATGGTTTGAATGGTTGTAAAGTATTAGTCGTTTAGCGACTACAGTAACGTCAATTAGGTTAGTTAGTGTGTCAAATTAAAGGGTAATAGGGCGAAGGAACTAAATTGAGCATTATTAGCGATATTGACCAAAGGCGTCCTTCATAAATGTTAAATCATAATATATACTAATAGAGATGGCGTGTCATGTACATATAATTGATTATATATGTATGTGTATGAGATAATTGAAGATTAAAGAAACTTTAGGTCACGTCCACAAGAATAGGGACAAACTAAGAGAGAAGAACAAACAAGAACCTCATCATCTAATCAAGTAGTCCTCAAATAATGAAGTACCAAAGCTAGCAGAATGTCAATTGAATTGTGCTATATATGTACGAGCAGCACATTCAGAGAATCCCATAAATTATCTCGATCGTAATCTTAAGTATGGTTATGGGTAAAGCTATTTGAGAAATTGTGGCTCAGGATTGCTTGAAACAATGAAAAAAGGTGATTTAAGTCCTCTAAAATGAGAAAATGAGGATGTTAGTAAAATGATCAGTAACGTGAAAAGCAGGGGTTAGCGATGAAGGTAAAATAGAATGCAAAAATATGACAAGAGTATTATTTGATCGGAACGTTTTGAATTTCAACTAAAGCTAACTTCAACTAATTCAAATCCTGAAAAAAAAAAAAAAAGAGAAGAGCTTTATATATAAAATAATTAAACTAACAAGATACATTCATTCTCTCTTTTTTATTTTCATCATCTCTCTTTACTTTACTCACTTTACTAATATTTTCACCACAGAAAATTCAAATATGAAAAGCAACCATTGTTTTGTTTGGACATAGCGATTAACGAGGACTTCACAAATATACTTTAATCTTTGTATAAACTGAACGTTATTTCAAATGTCCGACCTTAGCTCAGTTGGTAGAGCGGAGGACTGTAGTGGGCTATCCCTGGCAGATGATCCTTAGGTCGCTGGTTCGAATCCGGCAGGTCGGATTTTTATTTTTTTAAAATTTGTTGTTATTATTTTTTTAAAATTTGTTGTTATTATTTTTTTAAAATTTGTTGTTATTATTTTTTAAAAATTTGTTGTTATTATTTTTTTAAAATTTGTTGTTATTATTTTTTTAAAATTTGTTGTTATTATTTTTTCGTTGTCATGTCAGCCTAAATAAAGATAATTCATACAGTTGACTGTAATTTTAAAAAGTTGAGTCCCTAGTTTTAAATCTTTTTTTGGAATTTTATAATAAGAAGTGTTATCACTTAACAATATGAGTCGGATAAAAATTTGGGCACAATAGATTTCCAAAGTCATATTTGGGCTCGTGAGGAACCCAACTATGAGAAATATGTACTCCAAGTTATTGATATCGAAGAAGGTCCAAAGCCCTAATGTATGACCAAAGAAAAATGTTTAAATTACATAAAGGCCCATGAGTTTTAGGTCACATATATATAACACTTTTAAATTTTAAAACTTGATAAATAGTATGTTAAATTTTGAATTTGGCTCCCTCAAACTCTATCCATTTAGAGTTATCTCATGAAATGAAACGACTATTCGGTAAAAAAAAAAAAAGTGTTATGTAACGACTCTATCTATTTATAGCTATGTCATGAAATGAAACGACGACAAAAAAAAGAGTGAAATGAGACGACTACAGACTACAATAGTGTTGTACCGTTAACTTGATAAATAATATTTTAAATTTTGAATTTCGCTCACTCAGACTCCATCCATTTACAGCTATGTCATGAAATGAAACGACTCTTCGGCGAAAAAAAAATGAAGGCAAAAGACCTCTCGGTGTCCCTAACGTTTGGGGTCAGTTTCAGTTATCTCCCTAACGTTTTACATTGTTGTCAATTATATCTTAACCTCATTTTTTTTTTGTCAAAGTCCTATTTTGGTCACTTAAATTTGCTCAAAGTTCGTTTTGGTCCCTCAAGTCTCCGACGAACTTTCTGGCGAGAAACACGGAGGGCTCGACGACTACAAAGACTCCTAATCCAAAGTTTTCTGACCTCATGAGATCAATGGCGGCTTATATTTTTCGAAAAAAAGGCCGAAAATATGATTTTCAGTAATTGTGTAATTTTTCGATGGCTTACCCGTCATTTTTTCGCAAAAATTTGAGACTAAAGTATAATTGACAACAATATAAAATATTAGGACATAATTGACACAAAACAAATCACAAACAAACTATGCATGAAGAATAATCAAATTAAAAGACAAACGAGGCATTAAGTATAAAGGAAAGAACTTATATGCAATATACTTGTTAGGATGTTACTTTAATCACAAGTTTAATATGATATTACTTTAATCACAAGTTTTAATTATATTATTTTTTTTTATGATTATTATAACAAAAGTTGTATTTAATACTTTTTCTACTTGATCATATAAAATAATTTTATCAAGTCTTTAGTCTCATTAGAAAACCTTACGGTACAAATATAAAAATTCCTCTTAAGTCTTAGGGTTTAGGGTTTTGCCCTTTAAACACCGCAATGTTAGGTATTCTTAATTCCATATTCAATTTCATCCTATCAACTACTCAATTTACCCATCTTTAATTTTATTACGGGTGCTTTTGGTATGCTGTGATCTCATACCAGCCATCTTATATACTATAGTATCTTGGATGTCTGATGATGTTTGGTGTCGTTATACGTCGACATCCAAGATAACAAAAACTATGTTATCTCATATGACAGAGTTTGCAAGGACATTTTTTAATCAAAGTTTCAATTTTACCCTTTTTGGTTTTTTTTTTAATAAAACTTACTATATATTTGGTTCCTAAATTTATAACTAGTCAACTAATTTGTTAATGAATAATCAAAATATATGACTCATTTATCGAATTATTTCAATTGTTAATAATTTAGTCATTGGGTCAAATTTAGGGACCAAAAAGAAATTTAATATAAATTTAGGGATAAAAAAGTTTTAATAAGTATAAATTTAGGGATCAAAAAATATAAAATCAGTTCAAATTTAATGATTAAATCATATATTTATTTTGAAAATATTAATATATGTTTTTAAGATGTTAATAAGGGTAAACATGGAAATTTAAAGAAGATTAATCTTATTCACAAGAGAATACCAAACATATGCATCTTATATCTCTGATATCTACTATTGTCATACCAAACATTGATATTATAAATATCAGATATCTTATGCTATGGTATCACATACCACGACATCTGAGATACTACGACATCTGAGATGACAGCGTACCAAACGCACCCTATCTCTTACTACCAGTATAAGTGTATAACTCATCACTTTTTATTATTTAATATTTTAAACAATTTAAATATTATTATCTTTCCAATCTCATTATCTCCTTACATACTTTTATATGTTTTGTAATTTTCTTTTCAACTTATACTATTTTATCTTATAATATTGATATATAAATAAAAAATAGGCCAAAATTCTATTTTGGTCTCTAATGCTCACCTAAAGTTCCATTTTGGTCCCTACTATTTTCTAAAAGTTTTTTAATTGGTCCCTAACTATTGAATGTGATCATATCTCTCTCGTTTGCTGATGACTTCATTAGGTAAATAAAAAACTCATCGAATTTAACACATAACTCTAATTTCATTGCGGTCGGGTTTAAAAGAGAGAGATATGATAATATTCAATAGTTATGAACCAATTATGAAGCTTTTAGAAAATATTAAAAGACTAAAATAGAACAAACTAGTCTGAGATTAAACATGAGAGACCCAAAAACCCTGGCTCTATTCCTGTTCCCATTCATCTTTCTAAAAAATGAGAAGTGTATTTCTAAACTGGCAGTGGTATTGATTCTTAAATGCTTTGCAGTTTCGCGGCCCAACTTTTGCTCGGTTGTTATCTAACTATCTTGAGGTTAAAGGAGATGGTGGAATAAAGAACATTATGGTATTGGAGAGTGGCTTCAATGGCTGGGAAGCTTCTGGGAGGCCTGTTTGTTGATGCACTGATGTTCCTTGTAAGGCTGAGCTTGCTTGATTAATGGCTTCTTCAAGGAGTTGGAGTACATAAAATGATTGTAGAATCTGAGGGTTGACATAAATGATGGGATCTTTACAAATGCGATTATGATACTGATTGTCCTTATTAAATATAGATTAAATATGATGAGACATTTGCAATTCCTTACTTGATTGTTTTTCAAAATTGAATATTTAATTCTATAAAATTGTATAGTCTTACATCAGTGGCACATTTGATCATAATGCTCGTGAGATTTCACCTTAGGAAAAGAGATTTGTGAAGCTACTATTTTGCTACTATTTAATTTCCTTTTGGATTTTTTGTATCTTAATCTACCTGGGATCACATGTATCAGAGTATATATTATATTATTATGTATGGAAGGTGAGCATTTATACTTGATACAACCCTTTCTTGAAAAGAGAAAATAAGCTAGAGAAGTCTGTCAAGACTTACGAATACATGTGTCAGTTAATTGTATGTATTGCACTAGTAATATATTTTTACAATAAATTTGTAATGACTTCTTGAGTGAAAAGATCAATGCAATGAGTTCTTTTCTTTTAAAAGTGTATCATATTAACTTTATGATTTTCCAGTAATTTTGATTTGGAAACTGAGCTAGAAATGGGGTTTGGTGTTGTCATTTAGTGTCAGATTATGCATGTAGATTTATGGTATGATATTGATATTCCTTAGTTTACTGGCAAGCGGCGAAAAAATTTACACAATCTTCGAAAATTATATTTTCGGTCATTTATTCGTAAAATACAGGTCGCTATTGAATTTAGGTGGTCAAAACATTTTGCATTATGAGTTTTTATAGTCATCGGGCCCGCCGTGTATCTCGCCGGAAAGTTCGCCGGAGACTTAAAGGACCAAAAGAGCCGAAAAGTTTGCCGGAGACTTGAGAGACCAAAATGAAACTTTGAACAAATTTAAGGGATCTAAATAGGACTTTGGCAAAAAAAAAATTTAAGATTAAAGTATAACCAACAACCATGTAAAACATTTGAGATATAATTGATACAAAACAAATGTTGGGTAAACTGACGTCAAACATTAGGAGTACTGACATATTTTGTCACAGATTAATTAAATGACATATCATATTAAACAATAGTTTGTGTGGAAAAAAATCTTTCCAGACATCTTTTTACGAGAGCAAACGAAAAAAAAAAAAAAGGAAGAAAAAGTGAAAAGAAAGCTTACAAGTTACAAGTCACAAACAGACGAGGCATGAGGAATAATCAAATTAAAAAACAAACGAGGCATAAGAAAAATCGGAGGAAGCTGAGAGACGAGAAGTAGAGGAAGAAGAGATAGATGGCTCGCAGTATCTCCTACATCACTGGGTCTCAGCTTCTTTCTCTCAGACGCCAACCAAACATTGCCATTATCGATGTCAGGTTTGATCGCTTCCTTCTTTCTTCTTCATGATCTCTCTCTTCTAGTTTTCACCATCGATTTGATCTTAATCTTTGAAATTGATGCCTACCATGGTTTCTGAAAGGGATGACGAGCGTGGTTATGATGGCCATATAGCCGGCTCTCTTCATTACGCTAGCGACTCTTTCTCTCAAAACATGTCGAATCTCATTCAACAAGTCAAAGGCAAAGACACCCTTGTCTTCCACTGCGCTCTTAGTCAGGTTTCCTTCACGTCTACCACTTCAATTCCATACCTCTTGCTTTTCCTGTTTTTTTATCTTGTACTTGCTTTTTCGATCTTTTTTTTTCTCATTAAATTGAAATTTCAGTCAGACCTACGAATTCCTGTAGGAGCGGGGAGGATAATATGAAGACGTTTCTAGCTGGGTCCATATGAAATTAGAAGAGTCATGTTGCTCAATTTGAAGCTAGAATATTGTTGAAGTCCCACTGCTTAGCTTAGTTAAAAGACTTTCTAACTCTATATATATACTAGGAACCCTCTCCCTTGAGAGCTCTTTCGGGGTAAGTTAGGCCTTTTTACATGGTATCAGAGCCTGGTTTGAGCCTGGTTTGAGCATGTGGGATGGATGAGCCTTACCGTGGGCTGCCCTAGAATAACCCGTTGACTTCACGCCCGTGTCGGGCGTAAGGGAGGCGTGTTGAAGTCCCACATTGCTTAGTTAAAAGGCTTTCTAACTCTATATATATACTAGGCAACCCTCTCCCTTTGAGAGCTCTTTCGGGGTGAGTTAGGCCTTTCTACATGGCTGCTAGACTCTTTCGTAATCAACATTTTCCCTTGTGGTTAATATGTCTTCGATTCATTTTATGCATTTGAGAGTTGGCATCAGTACTTTCTGTTCTGTTAGGTATTGACCATCAAGGGAAACATATCAGGTTTATGGCCTCACAGAAGACAGGTTCCAGTGTGTAGTACCTATGCAGCTCTGTACCATCCTTTTTACAACAATCTATATTACTTAGTTAAGGTAGTGATGCCACTGAAGCAATTTAGTTTGTACCATGATAGGAAGTTCTATAAAGGGATTTTAAACGATTCACAAGAATCCTACACCTACCAAATAGGGTAACCCTGTTTAACCAGATACCTCAATCTATTGAAGATTCCTGTGAAATTTGACTTAGAAGGTAACAAACTTAAAGAGTCCGGGGACTAACTTTAGTCTGCTGAGAGTGAGACCTTGAGGAAAACCTACAAGAATGAGTATGAATGTGAGAGAGAATTTGTAACTTACCTGATTAGGGTTGCTCTTTTAGAATATATATGAGTGAATTCAAATGGGAGCTGGTTGAAGAGAGAGAAAGCTGAGATTCTGGGGGAGTTGGCTCCTGAAATCTTGGGATGTGGGATGTTAAGTATGAGTGGCCGTTTGAGGGTGGGCGCTCACACTGGTTTTGGTCTAGGCGGGCACCCCCATGGCGGGCGATTAGCCCCGAGTATATCAGAAGGTATCCGGGATGTCATGAACCACTTGCCAGTTCAATGAATGCAGTCCTAGTAGCATACGTAGTTACTACCATTACATACTAAATAACTAAAACTTTATCTTCCTTTTTGATAGAAAAAGAAAATAAATGGCTTGGTAACGTATTCAACATGCAAAAAGAAAAATAACACAAGAGATCAGGGCAAAAAGAAAAATAACACAAGAGATCAGGGCAGACTAGTGTGACCTGGTTCAAAAAGCTGTTGAACTAGGTTTCACACAAGAGGTGTGGAATGTGAATTGGCTGCATGAAGAAGTTTCCTAAAATGACTTGCTGCAGATTTACTGGAAAACTTCTTGTTGAAACCACAAAGTAGGATTTACTTGTCTTTGGTAGCATTGACTAGATATTTTGACAAATAGGCTTTGATGGTTCGTTTGAATAATGAACTGCAATTCTAATTGGTATGATGGTATCAAGGCCATGGCTAAAATTTGCAGTAGTCAAAGGTGACCTAATTGATGTACATTAATAGTTTGAGAAAAGAAATTACAGGTAGTGGCCTGAGCAAAGCTGAAAGTATCAGACTTTCAGCATCAAATAATGCTTGCAATGGGTTAAGAGTTCTGTCCTACAAAAGAAAGAGAAATGAGGGACCAAGTTTGTTGATTTGATTTGGGGGCATTGTCGTTCCTACTGCCCTAGCAGATTGGATAAGCATCATTGGTTCTTAACTTCTTATACCAGACTGTTTCATTTATTTATTTTTTTTTGTAACTTATGCTCCAATGTCTCTTCTTATTCTGCATTTGAGTTCTGAATATACCATGAGCGTTTCATACAGAGATATGCATTCATTGGTTGTCTTGAAGGATCTTCCAAGGGATTTTTGTTTATCACTTACGAATGAGTTGGCATGGCTTGTTTGAAAGAAGTTTCTACGGAATGTATACCATCGGAGAATCTTGTTTGAATGTCTTCCCATTCATCTTTCTATGAAATGAGAAGTGTATTTCTAAACTGCCAGTGGTTTGGATTCTTAAATGCTTTGCAGGTTCGTGGCCCAACTTGTGCTCGGAGGTTATCTAACTATCTTCAGGACGTTAAAGAGGATGCTGGAATAAAGAACATTATGGTATTGGAGCGTGGATTCAATGGGTGGGAAGCTTCTGGGAGGCCTGTTTGTCGCTGCAGTGATGTTCCTTGTAAGGGTGAGGTTGCTTGATTAATGGCTTCTTCAAGGTTGTTCCTGCTTCTGAATTCTGATATGCGCCCTCATTTACATACCAGAAAATAGTATGATTGCCTGATCATATTAATTATATAAATCATAAATCTACTGAAGATTTAAGACTCGGTTTTTGTTCTGACCATCACCTGATGGTTGTAAGTTACTGTTGATGACTGCACGCCAATGAAATTACACAGATGTTCCTTTTTAAGACTGTAGCTTTATGGTTATACTTATCTCTCATTTGTAATAGAATCTTGCTTCTGTGCCTTCATATTGATGCTGGAAAATCCTGGTGGGGTGGCAATGCTAAGTTTTTAAATATTCTGTTTTTGGCTGTTGAAAGTTATTGAGTTTTCATCCTTTTCTCCTGGTAGAACCTTCCATATTTTCATAAGCACTGCAGTGAATTGGTGATTTCAATGCTGCTCCTTGTTAGCCTTTACCTTGCTAAAAGGATGAATCACTGAGTCTGTTTGTTAATTAGCATCGCTCTGATAACCACAGAAATGGAATGGGAGGAAGAAAAGCAAAGAACCTTGTATGTTGTTGTATCCATATGTTCTCATGAGTCAAGAAATAGATAAGAAAAAAGTTGAATTTTTATTTTAGAATGTTTGCACCGAGAGTAAATTTTGTTTGCATAATGCGATAGAGGGCGGAAATTAAATTTTACTCATAGCTATAGTAAATGTATTTGAATTATAACTTTGGAAGGGCAAATTTTAAATTTTCATAAAATTAAATTGAGCAAAATTATATTTAAGCGTTTTGTTTTTACATAATTCTTGTAATTGAATTGTTTCACGAAAATAAGTAAATCCGTGTTCTTAAGCCTTTTACTTTACTTCTAAATTAATCCCTTATCTTTTATTTATTTGAGATTAGTTATACATGTTTCCATACTGTTTTAAATTGGTCCCAAACATATTTTCGAAATGTGATTTGACTTCAATTGCTTGTAATTTTAGCTGAGAAGAGAAAGAATTCTTCTAAGAGTTAACAATAGTTTTAAACTCGTCAATAAGAGAGATATGACTAATTTCACTTGTGACTATAAAACGAGTTATCCACTTTTGAGACTTAATTTGACCTTATTTATTGATAGTCTTAAGGTACTTATCAAAAGAAACTCGTAATTATGGATTTGTCACATTTGAACTTGAAATGAAAAAAATATAAATACATTTAATATTTGTTGGACCAATTTAAAATAGTATGAAAACATATAAGACCAATATAAAATAAATAAAATATAAGAGAATAATAATTTACCTCATAACTGGCCTTATTAAAATTAATGTGCATATGCCATCCCCTCACCTAAATTTTAAACTACAAAAAAAAAAATTAATGTGCATATAAAGTTACTAGGGGCTTTGCGTGCCCTAACGGGCACGCAAATATGTATGTAAAATAAATAAGGGACTAAATTGTTAACTTAGTAAAGAAAGAGAGACTAAATAGTAAATTTTCTTTTATTTTTAATTTCATAGACTATAGTTTTAAACATGGACGACCAGAAAGGGATGAAGCCATATAATATTAGATAAATATATTTATTTTCTTTAAAATATACAATATTCTTTATATTATATATAGTATTTTTTTTGGGCCTGATATTTTTTTTTGGCCAATTTTGGGCCTGATATTATATATAGTATAAATATGGCATTTATTTATATTTAAATCAAATGCCGTATGCTATTTTTATTTCGCAAGTCGCAACGACCCTTGTTTTTGGTTTTCGATCCTACATCCTTAATCAATCCACCCAGTCGCACGCAAATTCCAACGATCTGCTTTACCTTCCCTTCCTCATCCTAACATTCCAAGTCAACCTAGCAATTTCCTCAGCGATCGATTCAGTTTCCTGTAAATCAACTATTTTACGTTCTTGATTCTGACATTGACTAACAACTGTGGAAATTCGAAGATGGTAATCGCTTGCTCGTATAACTCTGATATTCCACCTACAATTGATTTCAATTTTGTATAATTTTGAGATTTAATTGTGTTTTAGGTTTGCGTGTTTTGTCTGTTGCCTCTCTTTCTCGTCCCAATTGTCAACATCCTGCCGGTTCTATTCTATTATATTGTGGTAAGTGCGGACTTGGTTCCCTACATCTTGTCTTAGTTTTGATTTATCTCGTATTCTTCTTCCGGTTAATTTACTGCTTGCATAGCGGAATCTTCTGTTTTAGGGTTTCAGCTTGGTTGTTCTAATTCTCTGTGTGGAATGAGATAATTGCAACAGAAGCATAGCAATTGCAAGTGTACTTTTCTAAATAAATATAGGGCAAAGTGGGATTTTCATTGAGAAGATGTTGCTTACAATTGAAACACTGCATAGCTAGGATGAACAGGTCATTGAATAGATAATCAATCCCCTTTTCGTATTAACCCTCATCCATATTAGACTTCTGAGTTCAGACCTATGTCCTCAGCTGTTAATCTCTTTTAATAATATTTTATCCTCCTTGTCCGTATCTTTCCCCCTTTTTTTATAAACCTTTTTCTTCCATCAAAACAAAATAAAATTCTAGGAATAAGCTTTGTAAAATTGTGAACTTACCATGTCATGCATACTTTGAAAACCACCTGCCAAATATAAACCTTAGAGCTACTCTGTCTTACCTAGGTCTTAGTAATAGACTCTTCTGAAATTGAGCCATTCTGAAATTAATGCCCTGTAGTAGATAATTTGTAGTTAACAAGCGCTGAGCTTTTTAGTCAAACTCCAAAGTAGGACATAAGAACAAGCTATAAATGGCAACACGGCTCAATTTATGTGAACATGTAACTCTAGGTACATTTTTTGCACTTTTAATTGTGAATTTATCAGTTTTAATGCTTTCAGACGCAAAGGTGCTATAATGTAGGATTTGAAATATCAAGCTCTGGCATTATTGATTAAACTTTGAGAAGGGAAACTGTATTTTACCCATAGTTTTACCATGGGAGAACCATAAGGGAAATTTGGTCATTCTTCGTTCTTAAGAATGCATCCTTTATTTGTAATCCTGTTTTTTCTTATTACTTTTTGTTCATCAATATTTCAGGGAAAAGTATATGGGCTTTTTGGCTGGGAGTACAGGAAACCAGAGATAGCTCCTCCAGCATGTCCATACAAGCCTACAGCCAGAAGAGATAGCAAAGTGAGTGAATTCGTATTGCCTAATAGTAACTAGTTTCACAGTGACAGTGAACTAAATGGTACAGATTAGGGTCACTAGTGCAGCTGCTTTCAACTCAATTTGGACACTCCCGTTAACAAAACAATTCGGAACCTGAAAAGATTAAATTTTATAAGTCATTCTCTTTACAAGGAAACAGACTTTAGTGTTAATTTGAGTTTTTTGGAAGGAAAGATATTGGTCGTTTAAAGGTTCATGATATTATGTGGTAATTGATGTATAAGTGACAAAATTACCAGAAGTCAGAAGTGAGATAATTGACATCTAGAAGTTGATACCGTGATTGTTAACACAACTTTGTGTCTCAAGACTTGCAACTACAAGGCATTTTTCTGGATATTTCTAAACCTTCTGAGTTGGTGATATGGATACATTAGATCAACTATGCTTCTGTGATTCTGCATGCTTACAAACACTTTTATTCCTGATTTCTTGTTTGAGGCTGCCATGAATGTATATACTAAACTACACATCAAATGCTTAAGCAGGGTGATGCAGATGCTGAACCATCTCGAGTAGAATCGGTTAAAGCTGGAGGAATAGATGGCAAGCAGGACTAAATTGGGAAAGACGTATGATTCTGGTGGTTAGTTATCTGTACTCTGTAACTCCTTATCGTTACTATTTCATTTGATGTGGGAAAAAGAAGGGTGATTCGTACCAGTAAAGTAATGATGATATTACACATTTTTATCATGAATGTACGTGGTTTTGTTGAACTGTTTTACTATTTACCAAAAAGAAATCGTTTTGCCCCTCCTACTCAAGTCCGATTGCGCTATTTGATGATATTACACATTTTTATCCTAATTGCCATTTTCAAATGAGATGGCCTTGATGGAGTTGCTATCTAGTTCCAACATTGTGAAGGAAATGAGCTCTTGTTTCCCTTTCGTTTCGGGCAAGTGATTTTATTGGGTCCTTTTACAGTTTTACGTAAATTGCGATGAATCAATCTCCTTCATCACCACTCAATCTCTATCTCTCTCTGCGTTGGTGTGAAGATTTTTTCTTTTGTCTGAATCGTTGTGAAGTTTTTTTGTTTTTTTTTTTGGCATCGAATCGTTGTGAAGTTAGAGAGCTAATCTAGCTCCTGGAAATCGGAAAATGGCTGACGGATAAGTGGGCCTGTAGGCCCATTTTTTGAAGCCCAAAAGAAGGATCCAATGACTGAGCTACCCCTACAATCTGCTACATAATCATTTTTGTAAAATGTGGCTGCAGTGATCATTTCATTCACCTTGATCGAATATTTTAATCCAGTTTTTATAGGTTCGACCGACCTATTACTCTAATCAAATAATTTAAATTATATCTTTGGGACTTTATTGGCTTACTTGGCTGCGAAGGAACGCTAATATCATAAGTCATAACGAAAAAAAGTGACGAGCTAAGCTCCTCATACAATCAGGTATCATTTATTTATTTGTATTCAATATTATATTATTTGCTTCCCAAATGAAGCAAGCGAGAGAGCGAATGTTAGACACAGTCACAGATGACAGATCCGAGTGGGTTTAAACTGAAAAAACTTATTGAACCATGAAACAAACGAAAGTGGGGATACCTTAGAAAGTCACTAACCCACGAATATGGTAATGGACTTTGAAAATCACGACCACGACGTTTCAGAATGAATACCTTTATTTTCTTCTTTATTTTTTTATTGGTGAACACCTTTATTTTCTTCTTTGTTGTGCCTTTTCTTAATGGGTAAGGCGGATTCCACAGCAACAGTAGTTTGATTGTGGAGTGTTGTTCTGCTTTTTGCTCCGGGTTAAATGATATCTCAATCCGCAATTACAAATTAATCATCTTGATATTCAGAAATTATCCAAGTGTTAAACAATTTAATATCACTTGTATAAACCCGAGAAAAAAAAATTCATGATAACCATGGTATTTTAAATGTTTATTGGTTAACTAAGTTGCATCAAGATTAGTGTGGGAATCGCCAGATGCCAGATGACGAAGGCCAAAGGCAAGCAAGATTAGTATAAAATTCATCATCATAAATAAAATGAAAGTGGTTATTTAATGAAAACATGATCCACCTTAATTAATTATCCCATATGTGTTAGAATCCGTAGTGAATCCATGGAATCCTCATCCAAATTCCAACTGTGGGGCCATGCCAACAATACAAAATTACAAACTCTTTCTTCTCCACAAGTCTCACTTACCTTTTTCCGGAGGGCAGATCCTTCCAGTTTCCCATTATTATGAGCCTTTTTTATTCCTTTAATAATACACCTATTTCTTTCCCTTTCGCCCTAGCTATGAGATTATAGTATATTTATACTATTATAAAATCTTAATGTTTAAAATCTAAAATTAATATTAAAATTGTGTAAAGTTGACTAATATATATGTGAACAAAGGAAAAAAGGGAGATAGTGCAGCATTATATTATATAGTATTATTATTATAGTTAGTGGCATAAAATAGGGGATGATTGGTAGGCATGGTATGGTATGCGCCTCCGGTGACCAGTTAAGTGTGGGACCTATTTGTATCATCCATGTCCGACAAAAAAACCGCCCTTCCTTCTAAATTTAATATCAACTACACTTAAATAAGTTTTTTCTTTTAAAAAAATAATAATAACATGACACATACATGAAAAATACTTTAAAAATAAGTATACATGCCGATGAGGTATAGAAATTTGACAATTATATTTCCATTCTAAGTTTTCAAATCTACTTAATGTTGTCATTGCAATTTTAATTAATTTAAATATATTTACTAACAATTTTGGATTTATTTGGACTTCGCAATCGAAAATCGAAATGAAGGGAAGTGACAAATTTGATACCATCAATATATGGGAGTGGGTTTGAAAAAGAAAGAAATAAATTTGAATATTGATAGTTGGGTGGGAGTGGGGGTAAGGATGAGTCAAAGCTTATTGTGTTTCTTATCATTTTCATCCCAAGTGGCAACTAACATGCTTCTTTTGATTAATGACTTACCTAATTCCACACACTTTGCCATTCACACACACAACATGCATAATAGTGCTCCATTAGTCTTCTTAATTAATAATTAATTAATTATTTCCATACCTTTCTCCTTTTTCACGTTTATATAAGGCTTAAGTGCACTTTTGGTCCCTTAACTTTCGCAAAAGTCTCAATTTGGTCCCTTAACTTTTTTTTGTTGCAATTTTGGTCCCCTAACTTTTGAAAACGTCTCACCATTGGTCCCCTAACTTTTTTGTTGCAATTTTGGTCCCCTAACTTCTAAAAACGTCTCACCATTGGTCCCCTTTTGGTCCCAAGTTAGGGGACCAAAATTGAGACTTTTGCGAAAGTTAGGGGACCAACGATGAGACGTTTTCAAAAGTTAGGGGACCAAAATTGCAACAAAAAAAGTTAGGGGACCAAATTGAGGCTTTTGCGAAAGTAAGGGGACCAAAATTGCAACAAAAGAAGTTAGGGGACCAAATTGAGACCTTTGCGAAAGTTAGGGGACCAAAAGTGCACTTAAGCCTTTATATAATTAATTATTAAACTCCATCGAGACGTTCTTAATTCCAGTCTCGAAAGTGGAGATGATTTTATTAATTGCTAAACTAATTTTATTATACCTGTTTGATGTTAACTACTCCCTCCGGTTCTATATATATGATGTTTAAGGTAAATACACAGAGATTAAGGAAATTATTGGCTCACCTAGAATGAAGAGAAAAATGAGATAAAAAGACTAAACTATCCCTATTAAAAATAATAGAAATACTTGGGAAATGCTTATTCATTTATAACTCTACTATATTTAATACGGATAAAATGGTAAACAAATAATTAATGCTATCTTGAATTTGTAAAACATCAGATATTTTGGAACAAAAAAAATTCTCCAAAACATCAGATATTCAAAACCAGAGGGAGTAATATATAGCACTTCTCATAAATCATTGATATTTCTTTTTGTTTGTCTAATTTTAAAAGTTTTGTTTAGATTACTTTACATTCAACTCACATTATACACTCAATTATATTATAACAAAAATCAACTAAAATAATGGAGGCTCCTCCAAGCTTGGTCACTGAGCTTCAGGATGGTAATCTTAGAGTCTGACTCGCAGAATGTTGTGATTAGTATTAATGGAGGCTCTTTTGCTAAAGGAGGTTGCGGCTCGTTGATGCGCTTGATTTCTGTAATGTTGAGAAGAGATTGACATGTTATTGTTCAGTACACGCTGAGAGAAGGCAACCGTGTGGCCAACTGTATTGCGAGTTTGGGTCTGGTCCCTCGCGGCTTTTAGTTTCTTTTCTTGTGTTTTGTTTCTTTGGTTCTTAGCTTTTTACCTCGTTTTGTAATAAAAAGAAATTCAATTAAAATAATAATACTAACAAAATTTTAAATTTAAATTTTTACTTAATCGATATCATATCAACCTTATTCAAAGGAAAATTGCACGATACACAACCGCTTACCTTCTCTTTTTTTTTCCTAAGAAAAATTGTGAGAAATTGCTCTCACAATTTTGACCAGGGTGTGGTAAAGGCCAAAGGTCTCCCCGAGAGTGCTTCTCCAAGAATTGAACTTTCGACCTCGGGGTTCAAACAGTCACTTTTGACCATGGCGACCGACACCCATTGGATTAACTGCTCGCCTTTTCTCAGTCCAACTTTCTCTGAATTTTTTCTGCACAAGTTCTTTCTTACCATTTTTAGTTTTATAGGGAGAGATTATTTTAATTGCAATTCCTTCCTATTTTTCATCTCTTATTTTAGTTTTTCAGTTAAATAAGTCATATCTTATGTTCCCGCTATATTAGTGCCTTAGTGGTGATTGCGTCTAGATTTATTTCTAGATTTAATTTTTTCTCGTAAAAGTTTTTGTTATCAGATATGAACAACTATGTCGGAAAACATTATTCAATGTTTTAAGAAATTTGTGGAAGAGTCAATAACATTAACGTTTGGGAAGAATACTATTTTTCTGATATGCAAAAGGTTTAATAGTCAACAATTTGTTGATAATACCAAGATTAGTGATGATGTTCATCCTGCAAATATGATCGTTTGGAATTTTATTTGTTTTTATAATTTCAACAATGTTTGTAATTATTTTACTTTTATATCTTGGATTGATGTTATTTTACTGATTGTAATTTCCGTTTGATTTTTGGTTAATATAATTTGGGTTTTTTTTTGAAAAAAACAAAACCTTATTCAAAGGAAGTCCAATGATATATCTTATATTATATGGTTCTACTCCTTTTTGGTAGTCCACATTTTAAAACTATAGTACAAAATTAATAATAAGAGGAAAATTATTATTTGATCCCTTCTTTTTTACTGTGTTAACGATTTAGTCCCTCATTTATTTTACATACATATTTGCGTGCCCGTTAGGGCACGCAAAGCCTCTAGTATTTTTTTACGTGACAGCATTATTTTCATTTAATAATATTTATTAATATTTGAAGGGACTTCGCTGGATAATCACTCACCAACTGTTTGAACAAACCCTGAAAGTCCTGAAACAGAGTTTGAAAGTAATTAAAGTTGGAACCTTTTGTCGTTGTAATTCACTTTAGACTCTGTTTTGTGTGTGCGTGTGCGCATATGAAGTTTGCTAAGAGTGAAGTCTGATGAGACGTTGACCTTGAGGATTTTAATTAGCAAGATCCTCGTGATAACTACCCAACACAGAAAATAATTCATCAGATTTGAATACAACATGTCGGAAAAAAAAGTTATTTTTTTTATGAAATGGAGTATTAATAAAAGAGGGATCTCATACCAATTTTTGGACATCAATTAGGTGTCATGAGTCAGGAATTGTAAAATAAATGCTTAATTATTAGATTGTGCTACGAACAGATAGAAGCTGTATATTATTATTAGAAGCTGTATATTATCTCTCTATTTTTCTATCATTTGATACTACTATGCACCAATTCCTCTTTCTATAATTAAAAATATCAGGAAGGAAAAAAAGGTAAAGAATCGTTCATAACCTACGAGGTTATGAGTTCGATTTATATTATCGATGTGAGAGTTTTATAAATAAGCAATTTGTAATTATCTCTCTAAACACTCATAGAATCTAAAAGACATATTAGACCTTGGTGAGCCCCGAAGTCCAATTCATCTAAATGTTTTTTTTTAAGAAAAAACAGAAATATTATTAATAAACAAACATCTTATTTATTTATTAATGTTTTTTAACGCTGCAATATTAATTAATTAATTGATTAAAATCTTTAAAATACTAATTAAAAAATTTTAATGATAGATAATATGTAAAAAGAGGGAGCGTGAGGGAAGAATGATGTCATAGGATGACATCAGAGAGGCCAAGTTGGGCCGTCACTTTTGCTATTTTTTTTGGCTCGAGTCATTTTTGCTATTTAACTGCACAAAAATAACTAACCTTATAGCGACACCTAATTAGTAATTACTCCACACATTTCTGAACTAATAAACGATGGCTGACATTATAATTATCCGAACACTATTTAATTATATCGTTTCAGATTTTTTGTAAAATTAAGTGATAATAATATTCCAATAAAAAATTAATAATAACCTAATTAATTATTAAAATTTTAATAATTTCTTAATAATTGTATTATTGTACATATTGAAATTTGTGTATCGTCCAAAAAATCTCATCAATATTATTATAATTTGATAAATACAAAAAATTATATATAATAACTAATTTATTATTAATAAATTCATAATAAATGAAAAATTTTATGATATCATCGCTTAATATATATTATAAGTACCTTTTATTTCAGAATCATCGTCCCTAGTTAGTAATTATTATTAGTGATTTTGTAAATATTTAATGATATATAAATATTTTTTAAAAAATTTTAAATTATAACAAAATATATTTTTATTATTTACTAAGATAATAAAAATTTATCTGGATTTTCTGAAATATTCCCTATAATTATTGTAGTTTATTTTAAAATATCAAATATAATAAAAAGTTCTGAAAAGTTTATTAAAATAAATGACTTTTTTTTCAGATGATAACCTAATTTTATTTTCAAATCATAATATTTTTTTATTCTTTAAATATATTAATAATATAATCGATGACTATGTCATTGGAAATAACTATTTTAGAAAATTTTATGAGCTTTAAGTTTTTTTTAAAAAAGTCTATACATTTTAAAAGATATTAGCAAATAAAAAAAATAAGAGTAAGATTTTTTTTTCTTTTAAAAAAATCTAGTCTGCATATAAATTTTTTTTTTTACTAAATTTTACAATTAAGAAATAAATTAAAACAGCCAAAAGTTAAGAAAACTAATTTGTATTTTTCTAATTATAAAGTTGGGCCCACAACATCTTTTGGCCTATTGGGTGTCCGGTGTCGTCGCTCCTAATTTTGGCCACTCGTATATACCTATAAGATTCCTTTTATATGGAGAATCAATCCTATCCTATCTCACCTCTCACTTTGTATACATTAATAAACTACTCTATAAACTATAAAGTAACATTAGAATCACGTTAAAATCCTTTCTAATTAAATTCAACTTGATCAACCATCTGAACATACTTAAAAAAATATACCCAATCTCTTTCTAAATCAAACTTCATTAAATTATCACTTAATTATCTCTAAAATAAAGTTTTATTTAAACTACGAATCTTCCAACATATCCGTTTTTTTTTTATATATCAATTAAAAGCTATAATTTGATAATAAATAAATAGATTCTTATTCAGGTAATTTTAAAGGCTAAAATTATACATCACTATTCACAATAAGCTCAAATAATTTATTAAAGGATTTATCTAACATGTATCCTTTTTTGAAAAGCATCAAGCCAAACTATATTATAGAAAAGTCAAACGGCACTTACAATTATTAAGAGAATTCAAATCTAAAAATACATGAGAGGAATAATCTGCAAAAAATGTTGAACTAAATAAAACAAATACAAGCACAACTGATCCTATATGGAAGATATTCGCAGGATGAAAACCATCACCGATCTTGGTGTTGTCAACAAAATAGTTACTATTACACTCCATGTATATTAGAAAAGCAATTTTCTTCACGAACGTAAATGACAGAGACTTCTCCATATATTTGACAATTTATCGGATACTTTTCGGCATAATACTAAGATCTGAGTCGATCTAATGTTGGAACATATTTTTTACGAAGAAAGAGTAAAACCAAAATTAGATCTAGATAACACCACCATCAAATTTGAGGGAACTGAAGATTTGACTTATTCAATTGAAAAACAAAAGATGAAAGAAAATCAAGGAGGAAGTTGAGAGAAAAAGAAAGGAAGAAGAAACAAAAGATGAAAGAAAATTTGAGGGGACTGAAGATTTGACTTATTCCTCCCCGTAGAAAAAGAAAGGAAGAAGAAACGAGATACAAATTTTTCCAAAAAACTAGAGGAAGTTGAGAGCGTGGGTTGAGAGCGGTTTTTTAGGAGTATCGGTTTTTTAGGAGTATCCAATTGAGAAGTTTGTTCGAACTTTGAAGAGATGTTCTAACATCTATCCTTAAGGTATATTTTAAGGTTTCTTTTGATTGATTAGTAGAGCATTTTATATCTTGAAATCTTAGGAGTATCCAATTGGAAAGTTTGTTTGAACTTTGAAGAGATGTTCTAACATTTATCCTTAAGGTATATTTTAAGGTTTCTTTTGATTAATTAGTAGAGCATTTTATATCTTGAAATCTACCAAAATCTATTTAAAAGATAATTTTTAATGTTTGAAAATTTAATTGATTAATAAGAAAACCTTAAAGCACATGCTAAAAAGATCTTTTATTGGGATAAACAAATATTTCGATTCTCCAAAAACGTAAATGGTGAAGATAAGAAAATGTAAGGGTGACTCTGCGTGATGTTGGTGAGTTTAGAGACTGAACGAAAAATTGAAAAGCCAAACATTTCTTGAATCCCCCGTTAAGATTCAAAGATGATCACGTGAGGGGACCATCTTTTCCCGAAAGCGACACGTGATGTTGCCTTCACTTTTTTTTTTCATATAACTGTGGTGTTTTGTGTGTTCCGTAATACACTTACACGTGGTATTATTAGTGTTTAATTTATTCCCAACCTGTTTATTTATAGTAATGATTAAGTAATTCTTTTATCTTAGAAATTGAGCAATTTTTTGAAATCAGTTATTTTTTATCTCGTTTTTTATTTCCTATTTTGATTTTAATTTGATCAATTGGATGACTGTAATAGTCATTAAATTTAATTTTATTAGACAAAGTGTTCAGATTGAACCATTTACCATTCCAATTGGTTAAACACCTATACATTATGTCATGAATAAATACGATCTATTAAATTTGTTTTTATAATAAATTATCATGTTGTTAATTTTTAATTTAAATTAAATTTTAATGTATTTTTTGAAAAAAAATAAAAAAAGATCAGTTAACTATACTCTTTCACTTATTGATTTCTCTTTACAAGAGTGTATTTAGTATAGTAAAATTAATTATTATTTTGTGTTTAATTTTTTTCATGTACGACATGGTAGGTTCAAATGATGAATTAGATTGGAATCACGAGTGGGCAGATACCATATAAGATTTTTCTTTTATTGTTTATGGAGAATTGAGAAAGGTGGTAGATACTTGCAACCTATAAGATATATCATCATAGATGCTCTTATAGTCCTATTCTCCTACATCTCATATCCCACGAGATATTCTACGCGAGATGCTTGCTTCCAACTTCTCCGCATATGAAATTTAAGAAACTTCCACGAAGCAACCTCCATATATTTTCTTTTTTTAATGTGTCATTCCTAGTTTCAAAAGGTAAAAAAAATACACGTGAATTCGTTTTTATAACTTTGAGTGCCCTAATTGAATTATTTAAATTAATTATTTTGGGTGATTTTAGTAATTGTCACTTGGTATGGTGTGTTGTTAACCATGTGAGTTAATTGTCATGCTTTCACTTTCCAATTTAAAATGAACGTGGTTCAGAAATCAAGAAACTGTTGCAAATGGTTTATGATTTTATTCTATATAAGTTTTTTTTATATATATAGAAGTATTCTATATAAGTTCTTAAAAAAAGTCGATTAAAAAAAAGAGTATTTTTTTAAAAAAACTCATAAAAAATAATTTATAATTCTAAATTTATTACATTTGATAATTTATGATAAAATGAAAAATTATAAAAAGACGAAAAAATAATCTAAAATAAATAAAATAGTTATGATCAATATTAAATTTATCTCATACTTTTGACACCAACAATAGATATTGACCCAAAAAATATTAACTTTTATATCTAAGCAGTTAATATTAACTTTACTTACCTGTTCCCCAACTGTTTTGTCTGTTTTCTTTTCCTTGTTGGTCACAACTGGTTTTAGTAAACTCCGTGTCTTAGATAGTTTGAAATACCATTAAAAAGTTATTTTTTTTAAAAAAAAACATCAAACTTAGTCATGAACATCAGTAGTCTAATTTCAAATACATAATTCCTCATATTTTTTTTAAGCCAAAACATAATTCCTCATTTTTTAATTGCAAATTGAAAACAAAATGCCCGTGTATCCTCATTTTCTTTTATATATATATATATACTATATTATATGGCTAAACCTTTTTAATTTTTATGGTTGGTTAAAAATAGTGAATTAAAAAATTAAAAAAAAAATCACCACTCTTTCTCCCCACTCACTCTCACCACTTCTTTAAAAAAATAAATAAATCAAAAAAGTGCAAAAAACAATTAAAAATTAAAAAATGCCACCACTCTCCCTCCACTCACTTTCCCCATATGAGGTAATTTCAAGTTGGTCATAAATATTTTTTATTTTAGATGAGTCTTACATATTTTTATAATTTCTCAAATTGGTCTCAAACTTACTCTTTTATCGATATAAAAATCAATTCAAATGTTACATGTATATTGGGGCGCCCGTTAGTACACGTAAAATTCCTAGTATATATAATGTTCAACTGGTTACGTATTGAGGTAATTAATTAATTTTTTTGATTATTTAAATTTTAGTAACTATCAAAAAAACTTAGAATATATGTAATAAAGATAAACTTGAATCCGATCCCAATTCAAGGGAAAAATACAGTAGTAAATGAAATCGAGGTGCTCGATGTTTTTTTTTCTGATAAAAAAAAAAAAGGTGCTCGATATTTTCAAGGTCTGAGTAGGTGAATAAAAACGAAACGAGATGTAAAATGGAAGAGAAAATCTGGAGAGAAGTATTCAACAACTTCACCAACATCAACCAGTGAAGCCCAAGGCAGAGAGAGTAACTAGTAAGAGTTACAGACGAAGAAGCTCAAGTTTTACTTCTCTCTCTCTCTCTCTTTTGTGGGGTTTCGGGTCCCCTGCTTCTCTGAAAGTACTGTACACTTCTAGCAAACACAGCGAAGAAGAAATATACCAAATCCTTCTGCTGCGAAATTGGTTAGCGTTGAAGAATTTGAATTATAGCCACTTCAACAACAACAACAGCGAACATTATGGGCATACTGTACGACGACGTTGTAATTATCAGGCCGCCTGAGAAAGAAGGAGACCCCAGTGTGATTACTGTCAATTGTCCCGATAAGACTGGCTTGGGTTCTGATCTTTGTCGAATCATACTCTTCTTTGGTCTCAGCATTGCCAGAGGAGGTACTAGTTCTAATTACTAATCTCTGATCATCGTTTTTTTTTTTTAATCTCTCTATTCTTTTGTTGTTGCATCTTTGAATCCAGTGATTCCATGTGATGTTACAGATTCTATTTGCGAAATTCCTGATGGGCTTGACTTTATGCCCTTGACTTATGGGGTTAATTTTAATTTTATTTTTATGTATTGTTTTTGGGATTTTGCATGAAGATGTATCGACAGATGGGAAATGGTGTTACTTAGTTTTCTGGGTGATTGGGAAACCCAAGACGAGATGGAGTTTGTTGAAGAAGAGGCTTATTGAGGTATGCCCTTCTTGTAATTCAGCTTCTGGAATCTCCTATTATCGCTCTGAATCGCAGCCGTCAAAACCTTCCGATGTCTTCCTTTTGAAGTTTTGTTGCCATGATCGTAAAGGCCTCTTGCATGGTATGCTAACACTTCATCATCTCCAATTTCACCAATCTTGCATGTTGCTGCACATTTCATGACTGTAGGGTTTTCTTCGCTGAATCAAGAAATGGATCCTGAGGATCTGTTTGATTCTCGGGAAAATCATGCCATTTTCTAGAATCCATTCTGGTTTTAAATCTTTGTTGCGGATATCCGATTTCTGTTATGTGGCCACTCTTACTGTAGATATTTTTTGTTTGGAATTTAGTTAGTATTCTGTATACGGTATACAGGACAAAATAATTTAAGAAATATCTTTATTTCGCCCACAGATGTTACTCAGGTTCTTTGTGAGCTAGAGCTTAACATTAAGAAAGTGAAGGTATCTACAACACCTGATGGAAAAGTCATGGATCTGTTTTTCATCACAGATACCAGGTAGCGATTTCTAAGCCTCCACTTGTTAAATTTTTTACTCTTTCGTTTCTAATTGAATGGGACTAGCTAATGTAAAATGTGCAACAACAGAATCTATCCTTATTTGAGTGAATTTCAATCTCATTTTAGCTTTCTGATCCTGTAAAAACTCTATCAGAGAGCTACTTCATACTAAGAAGAGAAGGGACGATACAATTGAACAGTTAGCAGCTACGTTGGGGGATGCCATAATTACGGTTGACCTCGAATTAGTTGGACCAGAAATAACTGCATGTTCCCAAGCATCTTCTTTTCTTCCAACTGCTATTACTGAAGATGTGTTTGATTCGACATTGTCTGATTCGGCTAAGAGTGGAATTCGGTCTTCAGAGAGTGTTTCTATCACAATGGATAACTCATTGAGTCCGGCTCACACGCTTGTCCAAATTATATGCCAAGATCACAAAGGTCTTCTTTATGACATCATGAGAACCCTGAAGGACTACAATATTCAGGTATGTAATGGAAGTGAAATCTATGGCTAATACAGTATTCATTCTCATTGGCATTTCACATAACCAAAGCCTATCTGCAAATTCTGATATTCTAATTCAACCAGATTTCTTATGGTCGCTTCACAACAAAAGCTAGAGGCAAATGTGAGCTTGACTTGTTCATCATGCAAGCAGATGGGAAGAAGATTGTTGACCCCAACAAGCAAAACTCGTTGTCTTCTCGCCTTAGGATGGAACTAATTCGTCCCCTCAGAGTAGCCACTGTGAGCAAGGGCCCTGATACCGAGCTGCTAGTAGCAAACCCTGTGGAATTATCCGGCAAAGGCCGGCCTCTCGTTTTTTATGATATCACTCTTGCTCTCAAAATGTTGGACACTTGCATCTTTTTGGTACTCACTCTTCCTCCCCCTCCTTTAGTTTCCTTTATGTGCTCTAATTGCAGCATGTTATTCATAATTGTTGTAACTTGTGACAGGCTGAAATTAGACGATACATGATTGGAGATCGCGAATGGGAAGTATATAGAATCCTGGTGGATGAAGGGGAGAGACTGTGTGTTGCAAGGAGCAAGATTGAGGAAGGAGTATGGAGAATGTTGATGGGCTGGGAATGAAACTGAAGATTGGGGCTCAATGTTGTGGTTTCTTTTGGACACTCCTTTGCCTCTTTGTACAGTTTTACTTTACTTGCTTGTGTTTAGAAGTAATTGGGAAGTATAAGATCATTATCATCATCTTTTCCACGTTGTATTTTAGAGTCCTTGTATCTTATAAGTTGTAATCCTAACTCGGTGTATAGAAATGCCAAGGCAGCAAGCAACAAGTAGTTGAAAGGAGGGCAGGAATATTTCCACTTTCCAGTACATACTGTAAAAGTGTAATTATATTAGTTTTTAGTTCATACATGTTCTGTCAGCTATAGTACACTTCCAAACCCCTCACATATGAATTGCATATGCTTTGTGAAGAGTATCACACAATGACTGAGTATTCCGATATCAGTGGTTAACCTCAATCTGTAGGTATTATATAGGTGGTTTTGTTTTAAAATTTCACTTGTTGTTCCTACACAGACGCTCAGACACCTTCATTCTATCGTTAATTTGTAATTACTTGTCAAAAAGTTCTATGACTCATTTCTTGGTCATTGATAGCTACAAGAAATATAATAAGTGAAATTTGGTGATTATTCCCTTGAAGATTCCAATTAAAAAGAATAAAAATTGAAGAAAAGCCAGCGAGTGTTTTACTGGATGTCTGCTCTTGTTGGAGTTATATGCAGAAAGATCTGTTTTATTTTTCCCTCCAAAGCATTGAGATCATGGTGAAGCCTCAACTGATTCAGAGGTTCTTCCCATTTCAAACATAATTTGATTCTTTCGAGATTCTTTTTGACCTTACTCTCTTTTGTCAGCATATTTATGGACCTTTTATCATACATAAGATTCCTAATATTTTAGCCAAGACTGTTATTACGGATGTAGATATTTTAATGTAAGACATAACATGAATACATAGTATGAAGAAAGATCAGACACATAAACTTCACTATTCAAGTTCAGTGTACTTCTCAACTAAATTTGTACCCATGTGGCACCTATATTTAACTTTCTTCATTCAAAACATAAGCGCTTATATTTTTTTTTTCCCAAGGTATCCCCAGCCCGACAGGCTAAGGATTAATCCTCCGCGGATCGGTGCATAAACGCTTATATTTGATTTGTCAAAAGTAGGATTCCTTTCTCTCTCTCTCTCACTTACTTCATTCAGCCATTGTTTTATTGGTTTAACTGACAAGAATTTCAAAATTGGTGGGTTCATTCATTTATAATGATACATACTTTGGTATTTTTCATTGAATGGTACGTCTAAGGCTTAAATCATAATTGGCAACTCATACAGATCCTCTTTCCTTGGTTACAAAGTGAAAGATATATATATCCTCTTTAAAATTGTCAATTCTACACCCACCCAGAACTACGTATTCTTTTCTTCTTCTCCTTTTCATTTTGGACCACCTTGTTTGGCATGCTGGAAAAAAGAAAAGAAAGAATACACGCTAACTATTACAAAAAGGAATACTGAATAGAGCAAGATAGAGATGAAGACCAATATAGCAAAATGCAGGGATATATTTATATTTAAATTGTGGAGTTTCGATGATTCCTTCTTGACTTTATAGCTTCCAATATATTCCTAATTTGTGTAAGATTCCAGAAACCACTGCCCAGAAAGTAATCTCTGCGAATATGACATATAAGAGAGTGCCCACTCTCTCTGAGTGCCAAACATTCACAAACACATGCTTCAGGATCCAGTGCACCTGATTAATTTCATTGTATTACTTCATAAAAAATATAGTTAAAGAAAACTCAAGAAATATAATGATATTGAAATATAGAGAGCATGATGAATGAATGACAAGGATTTTGGTTCTTACAAGTGAGTTTTGTGGATCTTTGTAATACCACCCATTTATAAATGCCTCAAGGATGCCTTGAGCTCCCAACACAAACACAAGCATTGCATTCATTCCTATCCACTCCAGGAACAAGAATGGACTCCGAAGACCCCAAACATCAATCTGTTTATTACAGTTAGATCAACAACAGTTAATGATGAATTAGAGAAAAAAAAGAACAATTAGAATCTTGAATAATACAATTATACAAATATATAGAATATATGATTACCAACACATAAAGCACAGAAAACACAATTCCAGCGGCCCCAGCTGTGAAACAAACATAGCTGAAACTGTATAGTTGCTTGGTAATAGGGATAGCTGCAGGTGAAAAAAAAAGACATTAATCTTGTGGCAAATGGTATTATTATATAACATATATGGATGGTTAATTTTGAGGAAATCAATGTCTCTAAACTTTACCGTCTGTGAAATGGAGGGTGATGGCTATGATGAGTAATGCAATACCCATTGAGACCCATTGCTTGAGTCTCTCGGAATGACCCTGCACAAATTTTCACCTTCGTATAAAGTAAAACCCAGAACTACACTAATTTTGCATATTATTATGAAGTTAGATGCATAAAGAGTAATTATTAGAGTCATGATTAACCTTGAAGTGAATCAAGACGTGCCCATAATGAATGCCAATGGTGCCAGATAGAATAGCAGATATAGAGCTATATAGTTTAACATAAAGAAACACAAAATAAGTAAGTCTATATATATATATATATGTTTAATTGATTTACACCAAATTATTTATAAATACATATATGACCTTAACAAGCCTTCGGGCTCAAAGGGAGCGTGACACCAAGTAGGAGCATCATCGCGAAAAGGTCCTTCCGCTGGAGAACTGAATGTGCAAGCCTACAAATTAAAATAATGATAATAATAATAATAATCATACATAAATCTATTGAATAATTAAAAATCAAAATTTCTAAAAATTTAAACTTTGAACAGTGAGTGACCTTGGAACGCCTCCAAACAGGGTAAGAGTAAAGATGGTTGACTCCCCAAACTTGTCTATCCACATATCCAACGGCGTTACATGCAGGCCCCACGTGTCCTCTCATTCCACATAACACCTATATATATGGGAAAGTTTAATAAAAATGTCTTAATGTGTATTGTAATATGAAATGTGTTGATATAATATATAAAAGTTAATGTGAAAATGGAGTGACACGTAGTACTGTACCGTGTATCTCATGGGTTCATCTTCCTTGTGATTCACGAAGCTCCAATCTGGGACATAGAGGCCATAAGCTGTGACCATGTAAATGGCCAATGCCACAAATCCTCCTAACCTATTATACAATTAAAGGAATCATTTTCAGAATTCATTTGAAACCACATTCATTTTTTCATTTTGAAATTAGATGAACATTGGAAAGTTTCTTTTTTTCTTTTGAATGTTACCATTGCCATGTATAGGCAGTAAAAATGGAGAGACGTCCAGGGCTTAAGGTTGCTGGTCTATGCTTAGTGGTAAATGTCTCTATCAAAGCAACCACGCAGTAAATCAGAGCTATTCTCTACAATATATTCACAGACACACAAATAAACAAGTGGTTAGACAACTATATTAAATTTAAGATGAGTTTGAAATATACTTATTAGGACCAATAATATATATATTCTGAACCTGGAGAATGCCACACCATCTGATAAATTTCATGTCAACTCCATAAGACAGAGGATAAGGAGCATGAGAGTATCCGCCTACATCACTAATCAAGTTATCAAGGATTCCAGTATATATATAATGAAACCAAATTATTAGTTTATGAATTCAATTTGATTTTAATATTTTATAATATTATGTATATGTTGGGCTTAATTGAATAATGCAGAGTTGTTGAAGTTAATTGAAAAAGTCTCACATTGCTTGAATATGAAAATTGAAAAGTCTAATTTGAAGATGCACAAAGTCAGGCTTCAAACCTTGTATTTGATTTATATATTATTTTTGTTATTCTATTTTAGGTAATTACTTTGAGAAAGTGTGAGTGTACTTGAAATATGAGTTGATCGAATAGTGTGATATGTAAAGTTTTTTGTATGCTCGCATTTATATTCTGTTTTATTGGGAATAAGAAAAAAGTGAATGGGAATTGGAATACCTTGCAAAAGAATGCCCCAGAAGAGAAGTTTGAGTGTCCTAACAATGATCTTCTTTACAGCATCCTTGATTTTGGGGACCCTCTGATTGGATACAAGTACAAGTACAACCACCCTTAGAAATATAAATTGAAATAGAAAAGAGAAAAGGAGAGAATGAATTAAAGGTACCTTGAAAGCGAGGGCAATGGCAAGGCCAACAATGAAAAGAAAAAAAGGCATAACAAAATCCGCCAATGTACATCCATTCCATGGGGAGTGATCTATACGTGGATATGCTCCACCAGCATCGTCCACCAATATCATCAACTATAAACAATTTCAAACAACATGTACACTTTGAGAAGAATTCAAATTACTATGTTATACGTACATATTTAATTTATATATATGCATATATATACAAACCACTATAATGAGGCCCCTAAAGGCGTCGAGGGTTGCAACTCTTTTACTTTTTTGCTTTACCACTGTCTGCTCCTTAACATCTGAATCCATACCCACACCATTTGTATCTGTCTTCTTTGTTTCTTCCTTACTATGATCATCATTCTCTGAATCTCTATGTCTCATCACCACTCCTTCTTCCATTTTTTTCGCTTCATCCATTTTTCCTGATCACTTACTCGATAATGATGATTAATCCACAACCTTTAATTTGTGGAATCAAATGGTTTGGGTAATATAATGGAGGGAAAGTGAATATGTAATTAATAAAGGATATATCCAAGAGCACAAGGACGGCCATTATTGTACCAACTTACTTACACGTGCATCACAAGGAAGGGGTCCACATTATTTAATTCTTCTTGGCTGAGAAACTCAGAATTTTATACTTAATCAATCATTTTTGTTATTGTTGCTCTCTCTGCGGGTTAAATTCATGTCGTATATGTTTGCCAAGTGGAGACTTCTCTCAAGTCTCAACTAATAAGCTATATTACTTGTGAGTAATTTGCGACAGTGGATTCTTACTAAAGTTTGATCCTACCTTTTCCTTTTCTGATATTTGCCTGGTTCTAATTTAATTACCACTTCTGTATTAAAACAACTTATAAGTGATGATGACTACACAATTATGAACAAGTATGCAAGAAAACAAAACATGTTAGATCAGCAGAAAAGGTCATTGAGGCCTGCATTTGGCTGCCCAAAACAAACATCCTAGTGATTTATATTTAAGGGTCGGCTCCGCTCAATATATTTATTTGTAATCAAATCCTTTTGTGAATAAATCATGAACTGGCAATATGACTGACTATTTGACTCACAACCAAAACCCCAATGTTCTTTCTTTGTCACTACTCTCTCTCTCTCGTCTCGTTTTGCTTCCTCTGTATTGATCGATTCCATCTGATTTTTTTAATCAAATATTTGATGATTCATGTAGCAGCTGAAAAATATGGGACTATGGGGTGGTCTATAATATGAGGCCACACAAACAGACACACATGACACATTTGAAGAGGCCCAGAATCATAAGGTATTTGTGTGACTCTAATATGGGCCCAAAACACTTCAAGTTCCAACACTTTTTTTTTTTTTTGAATTAAGAGAGAACAGGAAAAGGGGGCAAAAACAAAAAACAAAACTATAAAAAACATTGGACACCATAAATGTAGCTATCAATCCACGGCCATATATTCTTGATTTTTTGACCATGATTGTGCTCCGCGATTCTCCACCTGCTACCACCTTGATTTATCATAGCCGTGATATCTTCCTTCATAATCTCTAATTGTTGATTCTGGTTCTTCAACTTCCCTCTAGAGCAAAATCTTGGCTGGCAGACGAACAAGATTTCTTCAGTTTGTCGGTCTTTGCAATATTCCAAGAGGGTTCTAAAACCTTTGAAGAAAGTTTCCTCCAATTGATGCCTGTCAAGTTCCAACACTCGCACAAGTTGCATGAACATTGAAGTATGGAACAATCCCACTTTGCCCTTAATTTAAAAAATAAATGCTAAAGTGCACTTTTGATCTTATAATTTAGACAAAGGTCTCAATTTGGTCCCATAACTTTTTTTGTTGCAATTTTGGTCCTATAACTTAGGCAAAGGTCTCAATTTGGTCCCATAACTTTTTTATTGCAATTTTGGTCCTATCACTTTTGAAAACGTCTCACCGTTGGTCCCAAGTTGATTTCCATTTATTATCTGTCATTAAATCCACTTCACCTATATTTGTCACGTCATCATTCAACTCAGCATGTCAGATCATAATTAACAGCAGAAAATGGATGGAAATCAGCTTATGACCAACGATGAGACGTTTTCAGAAGTTATGGGACCAAAATTGCAACAAAAAAGTTACGGGACCAAATTAAGACCTTTGCCAAAGTTATGGGATCAAAATTGCAACAAAAAAAGTTATGAGACCAAATTGAGACCTTTGCCAAAGTTATGGGACCAAAAGTGTACTTTACCCAAAAATAAATAAACAAAATTTGTCTGCTGTGAATATATAAAATAATATAACAGTAACGATCATGGTTTAAATTTGAAACTTAAATATTTTGTGAATCAACAAAAATTTTTGAAAAAATGTATTCGATTATTCATATATACCATATACCAAACGCGGAGATTCTCATTTGAAAAAAAAAAAAAAAGGAAGAAAAGGGAATCATGAATTAAAGCTTATCACAAATTCCTGGAAGGAAAAAATGCTTTACGGATGCTGTCAATTAAGGCCCCAAATAAAGCATGCAGTGTTAGGGAATCTGTTATCTGTGAGATGATTTTGTTCTTGTGACGGCTTATTCTTACTTGTTCGGCTGAATGACCCTTGTTCAATGAACTAACTCGTAAGGTATCGTCTTACTATTTTCTTGGTACACTTTTACGGTATCTTACCCACATCTCATATTTCATACAACTCCCAAACACCTAATATTTCACACAAATCCTATGTGGTGTATATGTGCAAACCAAAACTAATCAAATCAAACCGAAATTGTTAGGAACTGAATAAATTAAGTGTGGGCCCCAATAAAAACGTTAGGGCTTTTTTCACCACACGAGCACAAATAGAAAAAAAAAATTCCCTTTTAAATATTTAAAATATATTTTTTCATCCATAATCTTTTAAAGAATTATATTTTCTCTTTTTCACATTAGAAACTTCTATGTTTAGTATAGAGAAGGGAGCAAAAGACATGTTCTAGAAACAAATAAACTAATAATGATCTTCGAAAAATTATCAAATTAATAATTTAATTTCTAAAATATTAATTAATATAGATAATTTGGTTATTTCAAAAAATTATAAGTCCAATTTTTTAAAAGAAATTCTACCAATTTTTTTTAAAAGAACAAAATTGTCTATTTTATTTTTTTTAAAAAAATTAAGTTATCAATTCAATTACATTTACATCAAGTTTAGATTATACAAAGAATTGAAAAGGGATTTCCCTTTTTCTTTCCCTTATGATGAAAAGATTAACGTTGACAAAGAGTTAGGAGAGTGTTGAAACTTTTAAGTATGAATTAGGAACTAGAAATAGAAAGTAAAGGCACATATCTCCAAAACGGGAAGTTGGAACGCGGAGTAACACGGAAAAAGTTGAGAGTGGGGTCAGAGGCATTTAGGTACAGGATCCCCACAATTTGGTCACGTGAACCACGTGTGCCAATATTTCTTCTTCCTTTTTCAGTTGTGGCTCACTGTGAGCTCTCATTTTCATCACAAGCCATATAATAATTATGAGGCAAGGCAAGGTGATGAATTAAATATATATATATATATATGGATATTGATGATGATGTAGCGACTGAGGTCGTCCTTCCCTCCCATGGGTTCGTCATGGGAGTGATCGAGAACAAGCTAGCACTAGTCAAATTCAAATAGTATAAAATGTAAAGCAACAGTGTTTCCGAATTTGGTTATGTAAAGGTAGTTTCTATCTAATTACGATCACACAAATTCGTACCTACCTATATCCTACCAAGTTATTGGCAATATAATGGCAAGAATCTTGGAAACAAAATTATTATTATCATGTAATAGTCAAAAAGAAAAGAAATGTCAAAGGATGCCTTTATTTATGATCCTATCCATTTATCTCGTCACCAATCATTGCTTCAACTGCACACTGGTCTTGTATTTGTAATTCACCTATATATATATAAATTTACTAAACATATATATAATTTTTTTAATAAAATTAAAATATAAATGTGACAAAAATTCTTTGTAAATAATGGGTGTCAATCGTTTCAACCAGAAAATCAGATACCGGGCAAAGTTGAAGAATATAATAGTGAAACTGTAAGAGTAAACTCTTTAAAGTTATAATCCGTACTTAAAATTTGAGTGGTGAGTAACCAGAGACACAACACAATCTTTGCGTTTCCTCCGTTAGTGTCGTGTGTGGAAGACCATTCGCTTTTTTTTTTTGCACCTATATATGCTATGCTGTCCATATGTATATATCCACACTCGTTCTTCGTGGTCCCTAGTTGTAATTTTATTTTATTTTTGATATTCCTACTGTTGAGTGTAGAGATGCTTTGTATAGGGATTGTGTAGGTGTTTCTTTTGGTAGGTTTGTTGCTGTGTAGCTGGGCGTTGCCCTCTGTTCATTACCAAAAAAAAATAATAAAAAATTACATGATAAAAATGATTTTGAATTAGAAAATCAGATGCAGGTCAAACTTGAAGAGTGTAACTATGAGAGTAAGTTGTAAGTTATAATCCCTACTTCAAAAATTTGAGTGGTGAATAACACTCCAAGGCAATAATCTCTTCTCCCCCTGTATGGCATTGTTGTCCATATATAATAACTACTCTGTTTCTCCTTGGTCCCTAGCTAGTTGTAGCTAGAAAAGGACCACAGCTAGCGCGTATTGCTCGTCATTTTCTCATCTCATATAATTGCACATTTGCACTAGGCACTACCACATGTGTTTTTCGTACATCAATCAATCCCTCCCTGATCCATCCCCAAGTCAAACCACCATCATTCATTAATATAATTCCCTGTTTACCCTCCAACTTAATTGTTTATCCAACACACTTTCACTCCTCTATATATATATATATGCATCTCCTTCATTTCCATCCACTCCAAACCACACCTTCATCAATTCCCATCATTCCCTCTTAGTTTTCAACATACATATAATAAACAAAATGGTGGCCGGAGAGTTCGGCGGTGCGTGGAGAGAATTCCCAAGCTTCTGCCACCGTGTCATCACGGGACGGTGGTTCATGGTGTTCGCGTCTCTACTAATCATGTCAGTTTCCGGCGCCACCTACATGTTCGGTCTCTACTCAAACGACATAAAAACATCCTTAGGCTACGACCAGAGCACCCTCAACCTCCTTAGCTTCTTCAAAGACTTAGGTGCCAATGTCGGAGTTCTCTCCGGTTTAATCAACGAGATCACTCCACCTTGGGTCGTCCTCTCCATTGGAGCCATCATGAACCTCTTCGGCTACTTAATGATCTGGCTCTCCGTTACTAACCGCATCCCAAAACCCCACGTGTGGCAAATGTGTATCTACATCTGCATTGGCGCCAATTCTCAGTCTTTCGCTAACACCGGCGCTTTAGTCACGTGCGTTAAAAACTTCCCCGGAAGTCGTGGCAGCGTTTTGGGTCTTCTTAAAGGTTACGTTGGTCTTAGTGGCGCGATTCTCACTCAGCTTTATCACGCTTTCTATGGTGACGATTCTAAGTCTCTGATTCTTCTTATTGGTTGGCTTCCTGCTGCTATTTCCTTCTTTTTCCTCCCTACCATTCGAATTCTGAACTCAATCAGACAGCCTAAAGAAATCAGAGTGTTCTACCATCTACTTTACATCTCTCTGGGGCTAGCTGGATTTCTTATGGTGTTAATCATCGTACAGAACAAGCTTCGATTTGTGAGGATCGAGTATGTGGTCGACGCCCTCATTGTTCTGTTCTTGCTCGTTCTTCCTCTGGCTGTTGTTTTCAGAGAGGAATTGTATATCTTGAGGCACAGAAATAATCATAACAAAGAATCAACCCAGTTGAAAATAGTCACCACCACTCCAACAATCGAAGACAAAGATTCTTCTTCTTCTTCAAGTTCTTGTACAAGCAATGTTTTCAATCCACCAAACAGGGGAGACGACTATACCATTCTACAAGCTCTGTTCAGCATCGACATGTGGATTCTATTCATCGCGACGACATTCGGAGTAGGAGGAACACTGACAGCCATCGACAACCTCGGACAAATAGGAACTTCCTTAGGGTACCCAAGTCGAAGCACCACCACGTTCGTTTCATTAGTGAGCATATGGAACTACCTAGGACGCGTGGTGTCAGGTTTCGTCTCTGAAATCTTCTTGACCAAATACAAAATCCCTCGTCCTATAATGCTGACGCTGGTCATGCTTCTCTCATGTATCGGCCATCTCTTAATCGCGTTCGGAGTCCCAAACTCTCTGTATTTTTCGTCGGTGATCATTGGGTTCTGTTTCGGAGCACAGTGGCCGTTGATGTTCGCCATTATATCGGAGATCTTCGGGCTTAAATACTACTCCACGTTGTACAATTTAGGAGCCGTGGCTAGCCCTGTGGGTGCTTACATTCTTAACGTTAAGGTGACAGGTCAGCTTTACGACAGAGAGGCTTTGAAGCAATTGGAAGCGAAAGGGCTAACCAGAAAGGCAGGGCAAGACTTGAGTTGTGTGGGAGTCCAGTGTTATAAAAAGGCTTTTCTCATAATCGCGGCTTCCACCATGATTGGGTGTTTTGTGTCATTTATTTTGGTGATTCGGACTAGAAACTTCTACAAAGGTGATATATACAGCAAGTTCAGAGTCGAATCATCATCATCCTCATCATCGCACACTCAGATGCCCGTGCTGCCTACTACTACTACTACTGCTGCTGCTGTTACAGAGGAATCTGATAAAATTAATAAAACAAACTCCAGTGGTTAATTTAATTAATTAGGACGACTATATATATATATAGTCATGTCGTCACATAAATTAAATTTGATACTGTAACATCACAAATTGTTAGTAGATCACCAGGTGATATTTGTAAAGCATATTTATTATGGATGTCCGAATGTATTCTCTCTCATTGTTTTAGAGATCTTTTTTTATTCTAAAAAATATGTGATGTTTAAGTCTTTTTATCTCATTTTTCTCTTCATTTCAAGTGAGCTAAATGAGAGAGAGAGAGAGAACCGGAGGGCTAGTGTTTAATAGATAGTTTGAGCATCAAATTATGGCATTAAGTAAAATCAGACTCAACTCTCTTCCTGCCTGCCTCTATTACTCTGTTTTCATTCTTGACTACAGTACAGTAATATTCATGAGAAAATGACCTTTTTCTTTTTCTTTTTGGTTGTTCATCAAGTCGTTGAATCATCAAAACTAGCTAATAACAGAATAATTATATTTATCAAATTGGTTGGCACTTGAATCAAGTCCATGTTGTTAATGAGAAATGAATTATACTTATAATAGAGGTAATGTTTGGTGGTTGGGTACGGTGTATCCGTCGCTTTTAATAATTAATAATGAAATCATTTTAGTATAAAGAATTGAATGCCCATCTTGCTTGTTTCTGCAACTTATTGTACGACACTGATTGTCTCCTTCCTTCCTTGTTGGGCTAACAGACACACAGCTGCTCCCAATAAATGAGAAAATCAAACGCAATTTAATTTCCCGCGGGGATTTGTCCTTGAAACAAAAAGTGCATGCTTTAGACACAACATATATAATTGTTAACAATCAAGTTAATAATGTGGAAATTACTCTAAATTTATAAACTGTCATCGGTTCTGTCCTGTGTATCCAATTGAATTCCATCCAGGGACGATGCTGCTAGGACAGTATATATAACTAAATTTATCAACCCCCCTGGCCTTAGAATAATTTACTAACATTTCATTAGCTTCTCACACATAACATGCAGAAACATTTTTTTTCTTTTTGGGGGTCAGCCCAGTCTCCCAACTTTGTTATGACTAATTCGAATTCAATCTGTATCATGCATTTGATTGGGATACGAAAATCTCTCAACAAAAATAGTTACATTTACAAAATCTTGAAATTAAAATCTTGTTGATATATATTGAGAATATGGGCTAGCGGCTACCTATATGTACTTTCAATGTTGAATTTCAAGAAAAAGAAAAGAATATAAATATAACGTGGCCAGTTATATATATTATGCATATGAGGTGTAATTTAGGCGTAAGGCTGAGAATAGAAATGATGATGATGATGACAGGATTAGGAGGCAAATTAATATGGGTGTTGACTGTTGATGTTGATGAGTTAGGATTGTGAGAGTGTCTCAGTGTGTGTTAATTTAATTTGGTCTAATTCCAAACGAATGATATATCACTTGGGCATTTTGAGACCAAGTAAACCACAAACTGCCAGAAAGAGCCCACTAAGTCACTAACACACTTATAACTGGCATGGGTGTGCACAAGCATGATATGGTGTTCGTCCTGTCTTTACCACGTCGTCTCCATCCATATCATATGCATGACTCACGTCATTTTATAGCCTGCTATATATGTATATATATATAGATATATATATATATATATCTGGTCTCCTTTATTTTATTTATCTTCCATCATATATATATCCATATCTTATCATCAATCAATTATCAATGAATCAAAAGAGGTTGCATTCAAATCTCATTCCACTTCCTTTACTCACCTTCACGCCTTCATATATATGTAAACACAATTATTTGTACGTTTCGCATGCATTAAAAAAAAAAAGTAGTGGCCTTGAAGACGACGACGGTATATTGTGAGAGAGACAGAGCTTGTTGGGATTAGCCATCGAAAACAAACGTATACAAACAAAAATAGAAATAGCAATATATATTAACAAGGAATATAATATAATTAGATGGAGTTGCTTAAGTAATCTTTCTTTCTTTCTTTCCCTTTTCAATCATTGACATAGTTTTGAGTCTTAGTGTTGTTAGAAACGTCTTTATCAAGAGAATTTTTCTTTTGTTATGATTTGACCTCTCAATTTGAATGAAAATTCACCTTTGCTTTTAGAAACACAGAAAAAAGATTTAGAGAAAAAGGGGGACGCTGTGGCCGTGTGGCTGCATTATTGATCAGATTAGATAGGTGAAATAAATTCAAAATTTGTAGAACCACATACACGTTGAACACTTAACCATGATATGACAGGCACGGAGTCTCAATTTTTCATAGAACTGATAGAAGGCATTACTTTCAATTCATTCTCATTCAGCTTGATTGCTTGTTTTGGCGACCCACTTTTCACATTCCCTCCCAACCTCTAAACCCACTCTTTTATGTGTAATTGTTGTGTTCCGTAATCATCTTCAATTCCCCCATATATATGATATATATCTATCTATATCCATATCTTAATATTCTCATCTCCCTTTACCATCTTAATTCATCCACAATATACTAATTCTTCAATGCTCTTAACTGCCACACTCAAATAATCATAACCATTCCACTTTCTGTGAACTATATTTATTAAAAACCTAAAGGTAGTTCCACAGGAATCTACTTGAGTATATATATATGTATATCCTCAAACCTATCAAATTGTTTTGAAACCTAATATTAATACAAATACAATGGAGAGCAGATCCTTCTTTTGCCTAACGCCACACAGGCCACAGCTATTAAGAGAATCTTCCTTACTTTGGGGAAATTTGGCCATTCTGGTGTAGTGCGCCTTATTATTCCATACTTCAATTGAAAGAGTACATAATATTAATTTACCTACCGACTTAATTAGCGAACCCTATTAATTATTTCTTTATGTATTCGTTTGTCAAATTTAAAAAAGCAACAGTTTTTTATATTAAAGAGTGGATAAATGGATGGGATAACCGAATAATGATCAACTCAGTGTCTAATTATGCATCGATATGACTGTCTATATCTTATATTATATGGCTCCATCCCTTTCTGGTTGTCCACATTTTAAAATTATAGTACAAAATTAATAATAAGAGGAAAATTATTATTTGATCCCTTCTTTTTTATTGAGTTAACGATTTAGTCCCTCATTTATTTTACATACATATTTGCGTGCCCTAACGTAAAGCCCCTGATCTATATATATATACTAGGGGCTTGGCGTGCCCTAACGGGCACGCCAATATACATGTAACGTCTGAATTGATTTAAAATTGAAGATTATATTAAGTTTTTATATTGATAAAATAGTAAGTTTGGGACCAATTTGAAAAATTATACAAATATGTAAGACTCATTTAAAATAAATAAAATATTTAGGACCAATTTGAAATTACCTTATATGGGAGAGTGAGTGGGGAGAGAGAGTGGTATTTTTTTTCTTTTTTAATTTTTTAATTCACTATTTTTGACCAACCATAAGGGGTGGAGCCATATAATATAGTATAGATATTTGGAGAGTGTGATTTAAACTAAATGAATAGCGTACAACGAATTTATCAAATATTGCTTAGCCGAACATGTAATCCGTGTATACAGTATATTGTAATCTCCTTTGGCTTTTCAGTTTTCTCTTTGGTAATATATTACTTTTTTGCGACGAAAAAGAAGAGATTATATATCCTACAAGATCGTGACTAATGTTGTTAATATAAAATTCAAATCATAAATGACATAAAACCAACACACTACTTCAGAGTAGCTATCGGAAAATTCACATCTGAAACATTAGAGATAATTAAAAAAATATTCGAAGATCAAAGTAATTATACTAAGAGACAACGCCTCTAAATCAAATTTTAGAGTTTAATCACCATACGTCTTAAATTTTTGGAGAAGCACTCACAATTAAACATTTTGTGACATCTAGGTCTCGTTGTTTACACTTTTGGAGGATCGAAAACGCATCACATCACAATAAAGAATAAACTTTGTGTTCGGGGCAGTGTTGCCCTCATTACATTTATAGTTGTGAACTAACTTGGGCCAGACAAAATATTTTTCAGAAAGAAATATATATTCAAGTGAGATCCAAGCCCATCTATTTATAGGCCCTTATTAAGGCATGAGCCCACAATACAATAAAATGAAACGAAGACAA
>QANZ01011811.1:77192-100626 GCA_003254925.1 Chamaecrista fasciculata
CAAATTTTTAATTCTTCGCGTACTTACAAATGTGAGTTTTAAGAGTGGAAATGCCACTATGAGATTTACTTCAATAACTTACAACATGTAGAAGATAAGAGAATTAATTAATAATATCTTTACGAATATATATAAATATATATATATATATATATATTTTGGTCTCTCAGTTATGTTTAGTGTTCTAAATTAGTCTCCCAGTTATGCAAAATTTGATAAAGTTGGTCCCTTTAACAGTTTCCATCCATTTTTCTGTTAAAAAAAAAAAAGATAAAATTGATCTTTAACTCCTAAAAGTTTAAATTTTGTGATTAAGGGCCTTTTTCTCTATAACAAAACTAAAATGTAAGAAAGAAGAAATACATGAGGATTGTAGGTTATTTTACAAAAAAAAAAAACACAACCTCTCTCTCAACACACTCGAATTCGACGGCGACACCCACAATATCGCCGCCGCCGTTGCTCTCGACGACGATAAGCTCGAAAACGTCGTGACCGTTGCCGTTGCTGTTACTACTGCTATTCACCCAACCAAACACGTCCCAATAGAACTCCACTTCAATCCCATCGATGCAGATTCTCTCGTTCCCTTTGAATTTCCAGGCCAGCATTTTCACGATCAAGCTAATTTCACCATCCACTTTCACTTTAAGCACGCCTTCATCGCATTCGATCTCGATTCCGTGTTTTGACCCTAGAAATTGAGCTTGCGACGAGTAATTCCGGCTTTCGAACACGTGTTCCCTCCGTAACAGCAGAATCGGGTCCGGCGGTTTTCTTTTCAGATTTAACCTCGAAGAACGTCGAATCAAGTCGTCGAAGAGGTCACCGAGGAAGAATTCAAGTTTTTCATTGCAGGAAATCACTAGGTAGAATTGGGAATCTGGTTCTGCTAAGCCATGCCCGAAAACTGTTAGAGAGAGAGAGAAAGAGAGAGAGGGAGAGGGAGAGGGAGAGGGAGAGGGAGAGAGAGAGGTTGTGTATTTTAAAATAAATTAAAACTCTCGTGTATTTTTTATTTCTTATATTTTGGTTATATATTATAGAGAAAAAAATTCTTAATGTAAAAAATTTAAATCCATTTTATTTTTTTTAATAGAAAAATTGATGAAAATTGTTAGAGGGATTAACTCTGTCAAATTTTGCATAATTGGGGGATCAATATGGAACGAAAAATAACTGGGAAATCAATTTGGAACACTGAACATAACTGGGAGACCAAAATAGGACTTTTGCCTATTTATATATATAGGACCATTAAAAGATTGTTATATCATTTTCATTAATTATTTGTAATAAGTATAAATTTTTAAGAAAACTATACTTTAAAAACTAATTGTTGAGGTCGGAAAGTTTAAAGTTTTATAAAATATCTTATATTTAGCAACCTTTCAGATTACATCTCTCAGAGCTAGCGTCCTTGACAACTTCACTCTATAACATATTATTCGGGTCTTGAAATATTGATTGGACCGACTTTTAATGAAAACACCACTATAATGATATATTAGAAGAACCACAGAAAAAAAAGTTGTTGAGATAAGAAAGCCTACAACTTTATAAGATACCTACACTCAACAATCTTCTTATTTCCTAGTATTCCTTATATTATTATAACTAAAAAATAATCAGACAATTATAACGGTATTAATGTTGATAGATGTGATCTATTAATAGGTAATAAGAGAGGTGTGAGGTCTAGCTGATCAATGGATTGGGTCTGTTAGTAAACTTATTTTGTATTATAAATCAACACACCAATACACAAAACACACAACACACAACTTTGCATACGTTAGATAAGAGCAACAGGTTTGTTGTCATTAAAAGAAAAAAGTGTTAATTATCATATGTTGCTATAGTTTATTTATAAAAATAATTTAATACGCCCATCCATAGTTAGCTGATTGATTCGTTTTTAAATTCTGACTTAATAGTTGATACCTAACGCCATGATAAAATTGGGAGTTAGTAAAACGAAGCTTTGACTCGACTCTGACAATGTGAATATGAATCAGCATTTGGTTTGATTATGTCCAATGGCTCTCCTACACTCTTGAATCTTGAGTCTGGATTCACCACTAACGTCTTACCAGATTTGGTTCCATTTTTGCCTTTTAAAACTACATATATATAAATATATATTTTTTTATTCTTAAAATTTTAAAATGATTTCGAATTTTTTTGCTTTCCTCTGTCCTTATTTATTTCAAAGAAAATAAATACATAAAATCAAAATTAATCAGCAAAATCAAGTGAAAACTGATAATCCAAAACATCTCATTTTGCTGAATATGTGGCAGTATACCATAAGGAGAAATATATTAGTTTTACCAGAACCATCAGGTGGAGCGTACAACTTTATAATGCCACGTGGGACCATGTCATTCCTCATTCTTCACTTATAAGCCACGTATGCATGTACCAACTACACTTGTATTCTCACTCTCTGGTTTTTTCCTTCTTTCCCCTTCGCTTTTGTTTTGCCTCTCCTTATCCATCCATTTTTGTTTATTTTTTTTCTTATTATTAAGAAAAATAAAATACGATTTTTCTTGATTTTTATTTTTAGTCATTTTATGCTGTGTAAAGGCACTCGGAGGTATAGATAAAAAAAAGCAAACAAGAAATACAGAATTTACCACAAAAAAGCGAGTCTGTAAATTGGAATGGATAATCATAGTCCTTTCTCGTATTTACCTCTCTAATTCTCTATCTTCTTTAATTATCCCACCACTTTCGTCACTCCCCAATCCATCTCTCTTTCTCTCTCTCTCGCTCTGTGCCTGCCATCGATTCTATCTTCGACGGGTTGATCGCCGGAACGCGATTCCGACCGATCATCTGGCCAGTAGCATTCCGGTGATTCGACTTGAATGATTGGCCATTTTGACCCCTAGTTTGTCAATTTGGGAGCCTTCGGAACAGGCCATAACATATATTATATATATTGTTTTTTCTTGGTTGGGTTCCGCCTCTCGTTTCCAGATCCGGTGCCGTTTGAGTTCTGCTTCTGAATTTGTTGTTCCCAAGCTGAAGAACCTAGGGTTAGGGTTTGTTGCATTGAAAAGATGTTTAAGAAAATCATGAAGGGCGGGGGCAAAAAGCCCTCCAAGTCTGATTCTGACCCATCGACGTTTGGGAACGGTCCCGCCGGGAACCGAACTCCGGCGTCCGGCAACAATGGCTCGAAGGTCGGTGTAGCCACATTGGGCCCTAATTGTGGTGGCCCTCCGCCTGCAGGTGCCATGGAACCCCTCCCAATGTTCCGCGATGTGCCAGTTTCGGAGAGGCAGGTATTGTTCCTTCGGAAATTGATGGTTTGCTGTTACGTCTTGGATTTCACGGACACCTTGAAGTCTGCTCGAGAAAAGGAAATCAAGCGCCAGTCACTCATGGAATTGGTTGAATTTATACAATCCGGGTGTGGAAAGATGACGGAAAATTGTCAGGAAGAAATGATTAAAATGATATCAGTAAATATATTCCGGTGCTTGCCTCCAGCTCCCCACGAAAATACAGGACAAGAGGTGAACGATCCAGAAGAGGAAGAGCCTTGTTTGGACCCAGCATGGCCTCATTTGCAACTTGTGTACGAGCTGCTTTTGAGATACGTGGTGTCGTCCGATACTGATACAAAGGTTGCCAAGCGATATATTGATCATTCTTTTGTGTTGAAATTACTTGATTTGTTTGATTCTGAGGACCCTCGGGAACGAGAATATTTGAAAACCATCCTACATCGTATTTACGGAAAATTCATGGTTCACCGGCCGTTTATTAGGAAGGCAATTAATAACATTTTTTACCGCTTTATTTATGAGACTGAGAGGCATAGCGGTATTGCAGAGCTTCTGGAGATTCTCGGGAGTATAATTAATGGCTTTGCGCTGCCCATGAAAGAGGAGCACAAGTTGTTTCTCGTTCGAGCACTTATACCTCTACATAAACCAAAGTCTGTTTCTATATATCATCAGCAGTTGACATATTGCATCACTCAGTTTGTTGAAAAGGATTACAAGCTGGCTGATACAGTAATTCGGGGTTTATTGAAGTACTGGCCTCTGACCAATTGCCAGAAGGAAGTTCTCTTCCTTGGAGAACTCGAGGAAGTGCTGGAAGCGACTCAAGCTGCAGAATTTCAACGCTGCATGGTTCCCCTTTTTAGACAGATTGCTCGCTGTCTCAATAGTTCTCATTTTCAGGTTTGTGGAAAATCTTGTTATAATGGTATTGGCTATTGGCTTTATGTTTTTAAATGCTATGCTGCTTGTTAACTGCTTCCCTTTATTTGATTTGGCTTCAGGGTAGTGTTTGATACGCGTCTAAACCTCCCTTAGTTAATGGCTAAATTGTAAGAAACCACCCTGAATCTAAGGTGAAAGGTCATGTGTAAGAAGCTTCCCTAATATTCTAACTTTGACACATTAACCCTTGAACTTCAATTTCTGTGCGCAAACCTTCTGTACAATTAATAAAACTAATGGATTATGCCTGGTGAATAACTATTTTGTCGGTCAAATTAGTGTGGACCCATTAGTTAGTGATATTGGGGATTGGGAGGTTAACTCATGTGATGGTAAAGTGATTGTTGATCAGGCATAGTCTGTTAGTTTTTCTGACTATTAGATGATATTGGCTATTGGGAGGTTAACACATTAACCCTTCGCATAACATTGGTATCTATCAATTAGGAAAATGCCCTATATCTATTAAACTTAAATTGCCGTCAGATTCCACAGAATTTAGGGGCATGTCTAAATGCAAGTTTGAAACATACCATCTCAAACAGTCCAAATTTTCTCCCCTGGCCAAACAATAGGCGGGTTGTCTATGGTTCAAATTACTTTATGAGAGAATGATAATTGGCCAAATGATATGGGAGCTATCTAATGTTGTTCCTATGAAGAATTTGATATTTCAAAGGGCAAGGGATACTCTTGTCTTGCTTGGGGATGGAGGTAGTTTAAACTTTAAATTTAAGTAATAAATGGGTCAGATCACATGATAGCATCTGATATTTAGCTTAAATTTAAACATTAAAGTGACAAGGTAATGCAAAAATGGGCATGTATCGTGTTTCTGCCTTTTTGACTTCATTTTGTGCTTAGTTTTCTCAAATCTTGGCATGATCTTCATATGACATCAGATGGTTGCTAACTTAACCACCCTCGAACGCTGCTACAAAAACCTAATTTGTTGATATTTTGATCTGTTCAGCAGTGTTTTAAAAATTTGTTTTTCTCTCCTGCATTTGTCCCCCCTGTCTTAGAATTGACCCCAATAATCAAGCCATCAAGGCTTATTCTTGAGGGTCTGGTAAGGAAGAGGACGGTTTGAATTCTAGAGTGGTCTCAGGGAGATTTCTAGGTCTCAAACAGCTAGTGTGTTTTACTATTTTCTGTATTTAGTCTCTGTCTTCTCTGTAAAGACAATTTGGCTGTACTGGTGGTTTTCCTCTGTCTTGCTATTTTAGTTCCATCAAATTTGGTTTTTCATTCATTATAGAGCAGTTACTTGGGTCCCATAAACCGATTCAAGTTAGTTCTTTTATGTTGGTTGACTACAGAAACATTATATTTGGCCAATTGCAAATTCCCCCTAATTCAACAAGGTGAATTTCAATGTGCCATGTACCATCCAAATCAAGGTTGTGTTTAATGGTTTGATAATTAAATGCTAGTCACATGACTGGTGAGCTGAATAGAAGAAGAGTTGAAAAAAACAATATCCCTTGACGGCCTTTTGCTTCACCAATACATCATCATGGACGGCCTTTTGTTTCTTGCTTATAGAAAAATGAAAATTCCTTTTCTTTTCTCTTGTTGGAAAGTACTTGGAGCATATAAGAGCCTGCTTTTTTATTTCTAATAATATTGCTTTTGTAGCTGGATTTTGTTAATATGAGTATCTGCAAATGCCTTGATTGTTTTCTTTGCAGAATTTTCTTGATATTATGTTGATTTCTTCATCATTTTATCAATGAGGACACAATTATAATCCTACAGAAACCACTTAGGGTTTTCTGATGCTCAAAGAACAACTTGGTTGAAGTTGGATTTTCAGTTTTTCTTTCTTTTTTCCCCACTAGCTCATTATTCTAGTGACTTAACCCTTGTGTCATACGGTGGCCAGGTGGCACATTGTAAATTATTTCTTAAATTAGTGGGAATGTGTTTAACTTCTGAAATATCCGAGGCACCTAGCACTTGGCCTAATTAATCAGGGGTACGAACTGCAGTGAATCCTTGTCTTCACTAATCCATTCTTGCACTATTCTTGTTTTCAATAAAGGTTCTGGCGAGGCAGTAAAATCTTTTTTACCCATGTGTTTACAAAAATCTCGTTGCATTCTGATTGCAGTAACATCTTTTAGAATATATGGTTTCCTCATTGCTTCTAATTCCTACTAACATGAAGTGATGCTTTGTGGAAATGATAACATAGAGGGAGCTTTCAATATTCATAGGACTATTTCAGTTTTTCATTCGTCTCCTTCCTCTTTTTAGCTTCACCTTATGTGGCTTTAGTTATTAATGGTAATTCAGGAGCTTAATCATATAATTAGGTCTTGATCTTAAATTCAACTGAAGCAAAATAGGATGAAATTTGAGTGATATGGTTTTCCTCTGCTGAGAGATTTTTAAGTTGATTTTCAATTAATCCTTGTACCTGCTGTACCCTTTACCAACATGGTTTTGGTTGCTATAAACACGAGAGTTTATACATCAATCAGTTCTGTTAGACTGACTTACTATGGCAATTTTTCTTGTCAAGTCATTTTACTTGGCTTATCCAATGTATGGTTCTGATATGTTAGAACTTTGAACTGAACTATTTGGTCGTGTATTCAGCTGCTAAATGTTCGCCTGAAGTCTTTGCTTAACCACATTTGCAATGCAGGTTGCAGAACGTGCGCTGTTTTTATGGAATAATGAGCACATTGTTAACTTAATAGCCCAAAACCGGACTATGGTCTTACCCATAATATTTGAAGCATTGGAGAAGAATATCCGGAGTCACTGGAACCAGGCGGTCCATGGTTTGACTGTTAATGTAAAGAAAATGTTTGTGGAAATGGATGCCGAGTTATTAGAGGAATGCGAGAGGCAGTATGCAGAGAGAGAGGCCAAAGCGAAAGAGGTGGAAGAGCAGAGGGAATTGAATTGGAAGAGACTTGCAGATGCGGCTGCCGCAAGAGGGGATCATATGGTTATAGTTTAGCCTGACCTCCTGAGTGGGTGTCACTTCACTTGATAGATGAATGAAGCAAGTTAGGAAGATAATTTGTACCTCTCCATTTTGGTTCGTCCAATTGTTTATTAATTTCTTTCTTTCCCTCTTTATTTCTTCTTCTTCTTCTTCTATCTCCTAGTTTTCTCAGTCGGATAATCAACAAAGCTAAAAAAACGCAGCAGCAGTGGTTAATGTAACTTAAGTGCATTCCAGGTTGTTAGCAATGTCTGCAGATTAAAAATCTTCTGTGAAATACTTTCTTGTATTCTGTGAAAAATACGGAAAATCTCTTTTCTTTTTCCCTCTCTATTTTTCTTTCTGGTTTTGTGGGGATTCACCTGGTGAAAATGGCATTGTTGAAAATGAGTAATGATTTTAGGGTAGGGATTCTTTCTCCTCATTCATTTTTTAGTTTCATTCATTTGTATGACTAATATTCTCAGGCGATCAATGATGTCTCCGATGTTTGTTAGCGGAGCTTCTGCTTACAAATAGTTATGCTTCGTAATGGGGAGTAACACAATAGTGTAGTTGATACCACATCATATTAATGAATTCAAGTGGATAATGAAGCACCTGATGCCAATCTGGGTGCATTTCAGACTGCTCTTTTAGTCTTTTACACTTTACCCACCTTCAAAATGAGAGAAAAAAAAAATTATTTACACCACTTACTTGCTACTAAGGTGGTAATTTAGCTTCTTACATTACATAAGTAATAACTGAACTTGTAATATTATGACTAGGTCAGGCAATACTTGCTATAAATAGGTTTCAAGAGGAAGATGGACTGGAGAAGGAGAAGACCAAGAAGAAAGAAAGCTGTGGTTGAGACATGAGAGTAGAGATTAATCTATGGTGGTTGTTGTGCAGGTTGAAGGTTCCATTTGTCCCAATCTTCTCTAGGAATACCATGATGATTATTCATTTCTGCTTCATCATCATCATCCTCTTCACTGTTGGAGCTTTCACTGCTTATTTCCTCCATCGTTGATGCTAATGCTGTTTCAGCCCTCATCCTCCTCCTCATCATCACCCTCTTGGTCATTCCCAATCCAAACTCTCCCATCATTATTAGCAGTAGCAGCACTGAAACAAGCTTGATCTTTGATTTCATGATTTTCAAACTTTGGTTAACTTTTTGGTCCCAAGGTCATATTGGTGATGCCCACACCTAGCTATTTATAGAGCCGGAAAACTGGTAATGGTTGGAAATATCTCGAAGTGCAGATCTGCCATTAACATTTAGTGTGGTCACGTCGTTTGTTGGATTAGTGGGCACGTGTTATCGTGATGCAATTTGGTGCTGCTTTACATATCTGATGACTGATATGATATCTCGTTGCTACCTCCTTCCATATACTTATTAAATTTTTTGAGTATCACTGTTGAACACAGTTCTGAACCTCCTTTGATTCCCAAATCAACATCATCACTTTCGTTGCCACTTGAAAAAAGAGATATTTTAGTAGATATTTATAGTTGTCATTATTTTTTAATTTAAAAGAGATATATCTATAATTCTGTATGGTATTAATAGTTATGAAAGATAATTGGTCAAATAGTCATTTTGGTCCTTAAATTATGTGACAAGTTTATTTTGGTCTTAAAATTATTTTTTCTTTCATTTTGCTCCTCAAACCTTCACATTTTTTCTATTTTTGTCCGATTTTTGTCTTTATTTCTAATTAAGACAGTTAAAATGAGTTACTTTTCTCTCATATGTCATAATAAAGAGTTGACAAAGAGAGAAAAATCTTACTCTTTGAAAAAAAAAATCAATCATAATTTTATTTTGAGTTTGTGATTAAAAATAAAATTTATTTTTCTCTCTATTAATTCACTTATTATGATTTATGATATATATAAGAGATAAATAATTCATTTCAATTGTCTAATTTATAAATAACAGCAAAAATCAATCAAATGAAATTACATTTTATCGACCAAAACGAAATAAATATGAAAATTTGAAAAAAAAATTGAGCGAAGCTCATGTATTTCGGAGTGGTAGATTTCAAGATTCAAGAGAAGCATGATTACTATCGGGTTCAATCAACAATATTGCTAAAGCCTAAAGATAAAAGCCTAAAAGTATATAAAACAACAACAGTAAGAAAATGAAAGACAGTTTAATTAATGCATGACACATGTAAATGAGAAAATGTGAGACAGCTCGAAGATTCTCATGATCCGCGCTCCCAAATTACTTGATTATACAATATTTAATGTTAAATGTTCGTGATTTGCATCTTAATTCCAACCAAATTCCAGAAAGTTGGTAGGCAGCTACCAAGTTTGGTTGGATCTTTCTTGGATTTTTGGTTCCAGAAAGAACGTGGGGGTGTCCGTCAATTTATTCATAGGGTAAATTATACTCTAGTACTTACCTTATTTCATTTTGATACCATGTGATTTGAAACTTGACAATTTGGTACCTTGTGGTATTCTCTATTAACACTTTGGTACCCTTTGGAGTTATTTTGTAATTTTAACCATAACAAATTTTTGCAAAAATTACATATTGACTCAAAAAAAATTTAAAAAATTACAAAGGGGTCCCTGAATACATATTATCTAAGGACTAAAATGAAAACTTAAAAAAAATTGGGATCAATATATAATTTTTGTAAAATTTGTTATGGTTAAAATTACAAAATAGCTCCAAAGGGTACCAAAGTGTTAATGGAGAATACCACAGGGTACCAAAGTGTCAGGTTACAAACCACAGGGTACCAAATTGAAATAGATTCAAACTACAAGGTACCAAAGTATAATTTACCCTTTATTTATAACTCATGTTCAAAATAAACAAAATAGAAAATTCAGACTTAAATTTTAAATCTAATAGTACTTTACTACTTTACAGCCATTATTGTTTGTGCCAGAGTTCACACATGAGAACGGACAAGGGTAAAAAGAAAAAGGAAAATAAAAGGTTGTTTAGGGTTAAAAACACAGACAGAAAAATGGGTTCACACGATTGACACGCGAGAAGGAAGGAAGTTTGAAGGAAGATTCAGTTTCCGTCATCAACTTGTATATATACATACTAGCCTCTTCTTCCAACGCACATTGATTTGGAATTTGAAGGCATTTGGGCTGAAATGAACATGAAGCACCAAAGCAGCCTCTCAACTTTACTAATATTACTCACCGTTTTGCTACATTTAACAGTGAGCTGCAGAGCACAGGAAGCAGGTATGCATATACAGAGTAGAGAATTAATAGTTGAAATTTGTGTAGGCGTTTGATTAATATGTTGTTGTTGTTAACATATATTTAAGTAAAAAAATGTGGGTGCAGAGGATGAGAGAGAGTTTGATTACAAGGAGAAGAGCGAGAAGGGACCTCGACATTGGGGAGATCTTAAGAGAGAATGGGAAGCTTGTAAGAAGGGAAGAATGCAATCTCCGATTGATTTGGGGAGTAAGAGAGTGAGAGTGAACCCTAAGTTAGGGCACATTATCAACACATACATTCCTCAAAATGCTACTCTCACCAACAGAGGCCACGATATTCAGGTACCTACCAATATGCCTCTTTTCTCATCTCTTCCTCTTTCTCTGAATGAATGGATGCTTTGCAGCTGAAATGGGAGAGAGATGCAGGCTCAATACGCATCAACGGCTCTGATTTATTTCTCCAACAAGCCCACTGGCACTCACCTTCTGAACACACTATCAACGCCAAAAGGTCTCTCCCTCTTCCTTCACACCTCTTTAGTCTCCTAAGTCCAACCCTTGAAGAGTGTTGAGAATTTCAATTTTGTTGTGAACAAAATTTATTCAAAAAATTTTACTTTTAGTTCCTAAATACTGATAAATACAATAATAATTGATTCTAAATTTCAATTAATATTAAAAAGTTAAAAACATAAATTTTAACAAAAGAGAGCTTTTGAAAAAAATTACAAATTTGAGAATTCATCTGTTATATTTCAGAATTTATAAAATTTGTTGTACCCCAATCAAACTGTGTGTGTGTTTTTAAACAACAGAGTAATGTAAGGTGAAGAACTTTACAGCTAGAAATTTTCTGTATAAAATAAGGATGGGTTAGATTAGGAATTTGGATTCAACTTGTCATACNGGATTCAACTTGTAATACAACATTAGTTGACTGAGAAATTGGTAAAACGAGTGACAAAAATTAGAAAACACTAAACTAAAGAGTTGGTTGAACTAATAGGTACGACCTGGAGCTCCACATGGTTCATGCAACCACAAACACAGATTCAAACAAAACTGCTGTTGTTGGACTTCTATACAAGATTGGTCATCCTGATCCTTTTCTCTCTAAGGTAAAACTATATAATATTCTTTAAATACGTATATAATATATATATATATCCTAAATAAATAATTAACTTTATTATGAATGTACTGTGATTTTCAGTTGGTAAAACACATCAGAGGGATGATAGATGAAAAAGAAGAAAAGAGCGTAGGAGTGATTGATCCCTCTGATATCAATATTGTTGGCAAAAGGTACTATAGATACATGGGATCCCTCACTGTTCCTCCTTGCACCGAAAACGTTATTTGGACCATCAATAAAAAGGTATTCATTCATTCATTCATTCAATCACCAAACATCGATCGATCCCTTTATGTTTTAATCAAACTAATTCTTTATTTCTTATATTAATTGGATGACCTCGTCAGATAAAAACTGTGTCAAGGGAGCAAGTGAAGCTGCTGAGAGAGGCAGTCCACGATGTAAGTGTATATACTATTATACTATATTCATAATACATAAAGTTGAACATTTAAAGTTCAATTATCTCTAAATCTCTAATTAATGTGCTAATTTTCACTGAATCATATTGCAGTATGCAGAGAGGAATGCCAGACCGGTGCAGCCGCTACATCGCAGACAGATACAACTTTATTCCCCGACCAATAGGCCACACAATTAATTCACTAATTCCTACCATTACTTTCCTTCGTTCTTAATTTTTTTTTGTTTTTATTTATTTATTTAGTTTTCTTCTATTGCGTGACACATATATGAAACTAGGGGCTTGGCGTGCCCGTTGCATGTAACGTTTGAATTGATTTAAAGTTGAAGATTATATTAAATTTTTATATTGATAAAAGAGTAAGTTTGGGACCAATTTGAGAAATTATAAAATATTTAGGACAAATTTGAAATTATCTCCATATGAGGAGAGTGAGTGAGGAGAGAATGGTGGCATTTTTAATTGTTTTTTGTATTTTTTTAATTCATTTATTTTTTAATTACCTAGCTACAAGTTCACAACTTCAATTATTATGATTAAAATTACAAAATAGCTAGAAAGAGTACCAAAATGAAATATGACGACGAAAGTAGAGAGTAGTTTTAATTTACCCAAATTCTAATATGGCTAGGCTTGGGTTATTAGTTTTTAGTAGTCAGTGGTGGGGAGGTGGTCATGGGTGTTAATAGAGATGAAGAAGAGGTCGTAAACAAGGGCAGCAAGGGCACCACCAAGAAGAGGCCCAAGCCAATAGACCCAATGGTGAGTCCAACTCCAGCTAACCATGGCGGGCCCAAATGACACAGCTGGGTTCATGGATGCACCATCGAAAGCCCCACCCACCAAAATGTTGGCTCCCACTATCAACCCGATTACCAATGGGGCTATCGTCCCCAAGCTTCCCTTCTTTGGATCTATGGCTGTCGCGTATACTGTATATACCAACCCGAATGTCATTACCATTTCTAATACCACGGCGTTCCATGCTCCCACTCCTTCTGATAGCCCCAACGCTGGAGTGCTCTGCAAAAATATATATTGCCATTTCATCAATCCTTTCAAAAATTCATTCTGCTTCTTCAATAATACAATCAATTTATTTAGTGTCTTACCAGCCCGCCGGTGACGAACCTGAGAAGCAAGCAGGCAACGGTGGAACCAAGAAGCTGGGCGATCCAGTAAACGATGCCACGTAGGAAGGTGATATTGCCGCCGACGAAGGCAGCGAAGGTGACGGCGGGGTTGACGTGGCCGCCGGAGATGTTGGCGGCGACGGAGACAGCAACGATGAGAGCGAATGCATGTGAGATGGCGGCAGAAATGAGGCCGGCGGGAGTGGTGGCGCCGTCGTTGGTGAGTTTGTTGAAGGCCATGCCGGAACCTTCGCCGGCGAACACAAAGATAAGAGTGGAAAAGAACTCGGCGAGGCCAGCCTTCAAGGTGTCCGGGTGAGTCGCCTCGCCGGACCTACCGACGGCGATGTTTCCGATGGGCATCTTCGCTGTGTGTATGTGTGTGTTGAAGAATATATAATAATATTCAAAACAGTGACCAACTAATTACTGTTACGAAAAAAACCACTTCAGGGCTCAGGCATTATATATTGATGACGACTCAAAGAGTAGGAGAGAAGGAAGTAACTGAACGGGTTATAGCCGGTTGCCGTAAAAATTCATAATTAGAAATTAAAATTATTACTTTATTTAATCCCATGCATATTGTGGGCCACACTTTCGAGCTGTGGGTTAATATTGTTGTGTAAGCTGCGTAGTATAAGATTCTTGTTTCTAAAAAAAGCAAATTATTACATTCTTTTTTTATTTTTCAGGATTTTGCATTAATTATTATCCACAACCAATTACGGTTAGAAGTAGAGAAGATCTGGGAGAAGGATAGTGTGGTGTAAGTGGACCGCCACGTGTCGAAAAAAAAAAAANTTACATGTTTGTAAAAAATAATAACCACGTGCAGTTCTTCCGCATGTTTTTCTTTTTTATCACTGAGTGTATATTTGAATTGGAGATTAAAAAGGAGAAAGAAAATGAATTGAAGAAGAGAGATTCATAACCTATTCTTCTTATTTGAATTCTAGTATTCTACAGTTGGGTATAGAAAACAGTCATTCATTTACCATTAAAGAGAAAACCTGCGATATAAAAAAAAAAAATAGTCACTATTCCTAACAGGTTTTACTGTTCAGTTGGCTTAGTACGTATAGTTGAATATATTTCATCATATCTTAAGTGATTATAATGGGTCATATCATACCCCAAATTATGCCATCGGTCGAATATTGTGGTCCCCAATAAGGGGTATAAGCGTGAAAGTAGTGGAGGGTCCGTTTATTAATTTGATTAGGCTGCTTTTTTGGGATATAATCTAATCTGGAAGTTCTGAGATTTAAGGTTTATTTTTTGGTTGGAGTTTAAGGTGTTAGAAATATAGTATAGACTTTGATAGTGTGATCACTGTCCTTAAGGAAATTAAGCCCCCACTATTCAATTGCTGCTGGGTTTGTATGGCAGATTTCCTCCAGGATTTGTATGGCAGATTTCCTCCAGGATTTTACAAAGCCTGATATTATAGCCAGCAAAACTATAATATCTTATGAACACAAGTTTGTGAAAGAAAAGTTGAAGATGAGATCTCTTGATTGATTTTCTGTTTGAGAGAAGAGATGCTATTTATAGAGGAAAAACTGAAGATGTACAACCTTTCAGATTCCTACAATCATATCTTTTCATGTTCAATCTTAATGGTTGGTCATAACTTGTCATGATTCAACATTCATGACTTCTTAATAAACAGTTACAACCATCCACATATGAAGAGTTATGACCCTTCATATATGAGCCCTCTTCTCAACCCTTCAACTTACCCAATGTGGGACTTTAATTACTAACTATTTTCCAACAATCCCCCACTTAGTTAGTAATTTATTTAATTCAAGAATTTATGCATATAGGAGGCATCTTTCGATTTAAACCTACTACTTGTATAAATACATCAAGCTTTGCCAGAATTGATAGTTAGAAAATAGTTCTATCAAACTTCAATCCATAAAAGACAAAACGGATGTATAAATACACATAAACACTTAAATTAAATACAATGTGTTCAATATAAACTTAGCACGTATACGGCCTTGTGCTCCTTCCTGTTTTATAAACACTGACAAAGTTTTATTTCCAAACTTTGGTTGAAGCGGCACCACTTCATGTGTTTACATAGGTGAAGTTTATTAATCAAGTCATTTGTTTGGACTAACCTTAGTTCTTATTTCGAACTCTGTTACTTCATTAAGAGTATTAAAAATACTCACCCTCTTGTTCATAAGTACTTTTTTTAAAAAAAATTCTAGTACTTGATCTCCATCACTAAACATAACTTGTTGTTACCTTTTGAACTTTTAGAATTGCATAGCAATAAGAAAAGTAAGGTTTCCATTATGAGTGATATTTTAAAAACTCCTTGAAACCCTTGACTCTACTAGTACTATTAATTGAATCTCTCGAGAGTCATTTTAGTCAATGGGTCAACAACATTATTATTTTTTAGACCTTATATGTCTGAACTTTCCATTGTAAAGTGCTATAGTCATTGATGTCCGACTATCATAATACAAAAGAACAATTGATAATACTTTTATAAGCAAATCAATCAATTTCTTATTCCACATAGATTATCGTCATAGTCTCATGTGTTACTAATTCTCTTATATAGGCATGCCTCAACCTTTTCATAAATTTGATTATAATCATAGGCTATCATCATAGTCCTATATGTCAACAATTATCTTTTATTGTCTGCTACACTCCTTGTAGCTTTATCATCACAAGAAGTGAAATTTCTAACTTTCGTTGTGGTCACAACTTTATATTCAACTACATATTCTTTAACCATTTCACTTCTTTCTTCATGGCAATTGCTAATTACTATTCCACCATAAGAAATAAATATATGTTACTTATTAGAAGTTCAACTAATAACACTCCCACTATTATGGGGAATATTCATCCATGGAATTATTAAATATATGTTGCTTCTTAGTAGCCCAACTAATCATACCCCCACTATGAGGAGTATCCAACCATTGAATTTTTCTTTAATTGAATCTCTTGATGAACCAAGGAGAAGTCAAAGAGCTAGGAAAGAAAAGAACTTGGGTTCTGATTTTATATCTTCTCAAGCACTAGTCTTTTTACTTGAAGGAAGTAGGTCTGAGGTGCTTAATAAAATTCCTATCGTTCTTAATGTGGAAGACGATCCCAAAACATATAGTGAAGCAATAGCTTCAAGAGATTCTGCTTTTTGGAAGGAGGCCATAAATGATGAAATTGATTCCCTTCTATCTAATGGTACATGGGAATTAACTGATTTGCCTCATAATTCTAAACCCATTGGGTGTAAATGTATTTAGAAGGAAATATAATACTGATGGGTCTCTACAAACTTTCAAGGCTAGACTGGTTGCTAAAGGTTTTAGGCAAAAGGAAGGAGTAGATTATTTTGACACTTATGCTCCTGTGGCAAGGATCACTTCTATTAGAGTTCTGTTTGCATTAGCATCAATTTATGATTTATACATTCATCAAATGGATGTGAAAACAGCATTTCTAAATGGTGATCTAGATGAGGAAGTTTATATGGAGCAACCTGAGGGATTTGTGCTTCCTGGTAATGAAAAGAAAGTGTGTCGATTGATTAAATCTTTATATGGATTAAAACAGGCACCAAAACAATGACATGAAAAGTTTGATAAAGTAATATTATCAAATGGTTTCAAACATAATGGAGCAGATAGGTGCATTTACTCTAAGTTCACAAAAAATTATGGTGGAATTTAAGATTGTTAGAAATATAGTATAGGCTTTGATAGTGTGATCACTGTCCTTAAGGAAATTAAGCCCCCACTATTCAATTGCTGCTGGGTTTGTATTGCAGATTTTCTTCAGGATTTTACAAAGCCTGATATTATAGCCAGCAAAACTATAATATCTTATGAACACAATTTTGTGAAAGAAAAGTTGAAGATGAGACCTCTTGATTGATTTTCTGTTTGAGAGAAGAGATGCTATTTATAGAGGAAAAACTGAAGATGTACAACCTTTCAGATTTCTACAATCATATCTTTTCATGTTCAATCTTAATGGTTGGTCATAACTTGTCATGATTCAATATTCATGACTTTTTAATAAACAGTTACGATTATTCATATATGAAGAGTTATGACCCTTCACATATGAACCCTCTTCTCAACCCTTCAACTTATCCAAGTGAGACTTTAATTACTAAATATTTTCCAACAATCCCCCACTTAGTTAGTAATTTATTTAATTCAAGAATTTATGCATGTAGGAGGTATCTTTCGATTTAAACCTACTACTTGTATAAATACATCAAGCTCTGCCCGAATTGATAGTTAGAAAATAGTTCTATTAAACTTCAATCCATAAAAGACAAAACGGATGTATAAATACACATAAACACTTAAATTAAATACAATGTGTTCAATGTAAACTTAGCACGTATACGGCCTTGTGCTCCTTCCTGTTTCATAAACACTGACAAAGTTTTATTTCCAAACTTTGGTTGAAGCGGCACCACTTCATGTGTTTACATAGGTGAAGTTTTTAATCAAGTCCTTTGTTTGGACTAACTTTAGTTCTTATTCCGAACTCTGTTACTTCATTAAGAGTATTAAAAATACTCACCCTCTAGTTCATAAGTACCTTTAAAAAAAATTCTAGTACTTGATCTCCATCACTAAACATAACTTGTTGTTACCTTTTGAACTTTTAGAATTGCATAACAATAAGAAAAGTAAGGTTTCCATTATGAGTGATATTTTAAAAACTCCTTGAAACCCATGACTCTACTAGTACTATTAATTGAATCTCTCGAGAGCCATTTTAGTCAATGGGTCAACAAGATTATTATTTTTTTAGACCTTATATGTCTGAATTTTCCATTGTAAAGTGCTATAGTCATTGATGTCCGACTATCACAATACAAAAGAACAATTGATAATACTTTTATAAGCAAATCAATCAATTTCTTATTCCACATTGACTATCGTCATAGTCTTATGTGTTACTAATTCTCTTATATAGGCATGCCTCAACCTTTTCATAAATTTGATTATAATCATAGGCTATCATCATAGTCCTATATGTCAACAACTATCTTTTATTGTCTGCTACACTCCTTGTAGCTTTATCATCACAAGAAGTGAAATTTCTAACTTTTTTGTGGTCACAACTTTATATTCAACTACATATTCTTTAACCATTTCACTTCTTTCTTCATGGCAATTGCTAATTACTATTCCATCATGAGAAATAAATATATGGTGCTTCTTAGAAGCCCAACTAATAACACCCCCCACTACTTTGGGGAATATCCATCCATGGAATTATTAAATATATATTGCTTCTTAGAAGCCCAACTAATAACACCCCCACTATAAGGAGTATCCATCCATGGAATTTTTCTTTAATTTTGCACTAGAATATTTTCTAATTTTGCAAAAACTCAACACTACTTATTCTCTAGTGTTAAATATACCTGTATTTTTCTGGTGACCGTATGCCTCTTTTTATCTCCCCCTCCATTTATATATATATATATATATATATATATAAATTAATACCTTAATTACCCAAATGGACGTGACTTTCCAGCCTCGTAGGACTTTTTTTTTTTCTTTGCTTCTCCGATTTTCGTCATGCTTTTTTGCAATACACGCTCAGATAACGCCGAGACTTGTTCTCTCTTTCTCTTTGCTTCCCTAAACGAACGGACATGTCAATTCCTGAAACGTTGGTTTCTCTTTTCATTTTTACGAGCAACCTCCAAAACAGATGACATTCCCTTTTCCTCGGCACCGTTTCATGTCTTTCTAACAACAACATTGACGTTTCTCAAAGGAAATTATAAGGGAGATTCACCAACACAGATACAATTCTCAAGAAAGTATTAGTTAGAGAAATAATCATGATTCACATGAGATAATCTGAAGCGGATTAAAAAAGACTGAAAATTTGATCAGAGTTCTATTATAAGATTCAATGAAATTAAAAAACAAAAACAATTTACCCAACCTCTGAAATTTAAGAACGAGGCATCAGATTGTGTCCCATCCTTTATGTTGCATAGTTTTCATGATCCACAAACAAGGTTGGACATTTTCTTCTCAATTGGAATATTCAAAACGTCATCACACAATCATGATTCATTTGCTTCATTATTAATTCAATTACCAGCAAAACGCAATATTAGAATCAATTGGAGTTGATGCAAATTCTTTTTTGTCCTCACTAGACCATCCATATGTATCACTTAGATAGTCATTACCATTTTCTCAAAGAGATTGTCTTCCATCTTTAATGTTCTTTCATCTAAATTACTCTTTAAGATTGTGATTTTCACACCCTTAAAGTAATCGAGTTTGAAGACGTCAGTATTGAAAACACTTGTTTACTCAAATAGTCTTCATCTCGTATTAATTTCCTTAAGATTGTTAGAAATATAGTATAGGCTTTGATAGTGTGATCACTGTCCTTAAGGAAATTAAGCCCCCACTATTCAATTGCTGCTGAGTTTGTATGGCAGATTTCCTCCAGGATTTTACAAAGCCTGATATTATAGCCAGCAAAACTATAATATCTTATGAACACAAGTTTGTGAAAGAAAAGTTGAAGATGAGATCTCTTGATTGATTTTCTGTTTGAGAGAAGAGATGCTATTTATAGAGGAAAAACTGAAGATGTACAACCTTTCAGATTCCTACAATCATATCTTTTCATGTTCAATCTTAATGGTTGGTCATAACTTGTCATGATTCAACATTCATGACTTCTTAATAAACAGTTACAACCATCCACATATGAAGAGTTATGACCCTTCACATATGAGCCCTCTTCTCAACCCTTCAACTTACCCAATGTGGGACTTTAATTACTAACTATTTTCCAACATAAGGTTTATTAAATTAATCTGGAAGTTCTGCTTCATTTCCTCTGTTCTTCAATTGTACTGCAACGTTAAGTTTGATGCTAAGAGGAGTTTATATATACTCTCAGACAGCTGTCAGCATGTTTAATTAACAGTCACCCTGTGATTTGGTAGCAAACGCAAGTTTAATGTTATTCATGTGTTTGGTTAAATAATGACAGACTAGAGATCATGAATTGCCACTACTTTAATAGAAATTGGGACAGGCATTCATAGGCTATGATGGTGAGAAGGAAACTGAAGTGAGAAACAGGTATGGGCGCAATGAGTAGTGCACAAATCAATAATATTTATGGTGGAAAGTGGAAACCTCAAAAGTTATCTGAAACCAATAAGGAGGTTTGTTACATTGGATAATTTTGTCAAGAATGAGTGAAAAGTATGTATAAGTAGGTGGTGAAAGATATATTGGCATCCACAGACTACTAACTTACGGTCAAATGGTGTATTAGAGTTGATTGTGTGATAATAAGAAAGAATTTGTAATTTTTCTATTCAAAACTTGTATGGAAGAGAATTTGTAATTTTTTTTGGTACAAAAATATCAACAATAGAACGGTAGATTTAGATTAGTGGGATAAATTTAAATCGTAACTGAAATTGAGCTGAAATTCATCTGACGATCTGCTGAGAATCTGATTCTGCTGAGAAAAGAAATGTTGGAGAAAGTAGCAGGGAAGTTTGCAACGTGCTGATGAGAGGCACGAATTTATTAGCTTAATTCATATCACCATCCTAATATATATATATATATATATATATGGGAAAATGATTATTTATTAAAATATAAAATTAATATAAGATGGTAATATTAGCCGGCATATGACTATCAATTTGATAGAACCACAGATAGTAAATTGACTCTCGTAGATTAAGTCATTTCCCTGAATAGATTAAGAGTCAGACCGACCTATCAGAATGATTCTATTACACCTATAAGTGAATTATGACTGGATCCAAGTAGACAGTACTTTAACAGAATTAACAACTTAATATACATACAATATGTATATATATATAATATTAATGAAAACAATGCTAGTAATTAGTGTTAATTAATCCACAATTTAAGATTATTTTATAGAAATAATCCAACGTAGAACTGTATCATGAAACCATAATAACAAATGTTCATCGAACCGCTTAAATTTTTATATGTGCTCTTTGGTTATTTTTGTATAACACAAATGACAGAGATAGATCAGTAATTGTTGCTTAAGGGTGTAGTGATTTTGGGGAGAAAATAGGAAGCTAAAACCAAGAACACAAACAAATTTACACAAGCTAAATACAAATCATTTGGGGTGCTAACTCCCCATAATTAATACACGTAATTAAGCAAGGAGAAGAAGCTTAATTAGATATAAATATACAAGAAGATATATGTTTAATTAAGAGCAACAAGCAGGGTTGTCAGATGGTTGGGTTTCCTGTTTCGGCTTCAAAACATTCCTTTTCACTGCGCTTGATCCTTCTTCCATCAGACTCGGCACTTCCATGATCTGATAATCAAATCAAAATTAAAGGATACACCCAGCTTTAAATTATATTCATCAATTAATTAATGTCCATGAAAAACACATAATTAAGCAGTAAATTAGTTAATAATGTTAGAGCATATATGTACCTTGAGAGCAAGTTCTTGAAAGCATTTCTCCACATTTTCTCGAGTCTTAGCACTGCATTCTAGAAACACAGAGCCTAATTCTTCGGCGAGAGCCAAACCCTCTTCTCTACTCACAGCCCTTTCGGATTCCTCAACACAGATAAACAATCATTAATAAACTAGTGAACCTACACAATACATATATCAAACAAATGTAACAGCTCTTAATTTGAGCCCACAACATTAGATGATAATTAAGAAACATTATTATTATTATATTTATAGGTAGAACTTGAATTTTCTTTCCTTCTCTTTCAATATATATATATATATACTTCTCTGTAACATTTTTATTGATAAAACTTACTCTATCAACTTTGTTTCCAACGAGCATCTTGACGCAATTCTGATTAGTTGAATAGAGTTCCACTTCTTTAGACCATATGTCTGATAAGTTTGTGAATGTGTCTCTCCTTGTGACGTCATAAACTGGAAAGGAAAGCAGGTCGATGAAGCACTTGATTACTAATCACAAACCATGGAATTAATTGACATAAACCATACTATTAGCAATAATTGAAATACTGAGTGATGAGACCCATAATCATAAATCCCCTTTAACCGCCAGTAAAGGTTGGGTTCTAAATTCTAATTACTTGGAAATGCTTAATTTTCACTCTTACATGAATAAGTGTATAATATGTATAACAGGAGCTAGCATACCGAGAATGATTCCTTGCGCTCCTCTATAGTATGAACTTGTAATAGTCCTGAACCTTTCCTGCCCAGCTGAAACAGAGATGTAATTAAGAACGTTACATAAATCATTAAATTTCCCAATGCTGTGAATTTGAGAAAGAGTACATTCCATATATTCTATATGTAAGAAAGTTTACTAGCGGAAGGAAAGCAAAAGCAAGATAAAGAGAGGGGGTCTAATTTCATGAATTGATGGAAGCACAAGATTTTTTAGTGTAAGTAATTAATTACCAGTGTCCCAAATGGTTAATTTCAATTTCTTCCCTCCCACAGAGAGCAGCTTGATCTTAAAATCAACGCCTACAGACGATGGAAACGAGAAAAAATAAGATTAGACGATCATTTCAGAATTGTGTATTTAATTAAGATGGGAAATCATCGGTTATCCAATGAAATGATCCCAAGCTTGGTGATAGACAAATTAATAATAGTAATCAAAAGATTAGTCAGTATATCAAGAATTATATATATAAATATATGAAAGAAGGAATAACTAATAAATAGAATACCAATGGTGGGAGAGATATTTTCAGGAGAGGAAGAAATGAAGGTGAGGAGGAGACTACTTTTTCCCACACCAGAGTCGCCAATCAACAAGATCTTGAAGGACAGATCGTAGCCACTGCTCTGTCCTGAGGATGAACTCATTATTCTCTTTTCTAAATTCTACTGGAATGATATGTTCATCAAGCTTTATCTATCTCTCTAAAAAGTACAGTGAAAGAAACGTATATATAAAAAGAGGGAGAGAGAGAGAGAGAGAAGCCAGCTAGCCCTTTTAAAATGAAGTGCAATATTAATGGGGCATCTCTCTGTGTTCTCAAGACAGAAAAAAGCTATAGAAAATGGCCAACTTTGCTTGTGTTGGTCACTACTTTGGCCTCAGTGACCAACAACGTATTTATTCTTTTCTTTTTCTGGTTTCTCTCTTGTTTTTCTTAATTAACTTTATTTATATATGAGGTGCCGTTTCCCGGGAATGCCAGGTTATTCATTGTTCCATGCCCCACGTGTGATGGATTCTTGTGGGTGAGACGAGAACAATCCATGCCCCACGTGTGATGAATTCTTAT
>QANZ01011811.1:100640-123022 GCA_003254925.1 Chamaecrista fasciculata
ATTTTGGTCCCATAACTATGACATAGGTTCCACCGTTAGTCCCTTGGTGAATTTCATCCATATTTAGCCGTTGAGTATGACGTGGCATAGTGACTAGGATCATGATGTGGCAAAATAAGATGAAATGGACTGAAATAGGATCTATATGCAACATATTAAAACTTATCTATACCCAACCACAATATATACAAAGAGTGGTACTTCCTCTTCCTCGTCAGCCCAATGAGACTTCCTCTTCCTCGTTCCGCTTCTCGATTTGTCGTCGTCGCCGCTTTGGTCGTTCGACTCTGGCTGAGGATCCCATCGACTTCGTCGGTGCCTTCTGCTTGAAGTCTCTTCTTCCCCACCAGATTGGTCCCTATCAGTACCACTCTTTGTATATATGGTTGTTGGGTATAGATAAGTTTTAATATGTTGCATATAGTTCCTATTTCAGTCCACTTCATCTTATTTTGCCACATCATNTGGTATTATATGGTTTGGTCATATTTCACTTCAGTACTTGGTGATTTAAAAAGTGACACTTTGGTATCCAATATCCTATAATATTCTCTCTTAACAAATTATTTTTAAATAATTTTATATTTTATATACATACGCAAAGCCTTTAGTATATATATATATATATGAGTGTGTGAAAGGGAAATGAGTTTGCAAGCTTGCATTTATTTGGGGTGATCTTAATACGCCCAAAATAAAGAAAAACTCTTATAAGAATTAATATGCATATTGCGAAATTGGTGTCCCAGTCGTTGGGTGAAGAGGCCCTATCAGTATCAACTATCAAGTGTGTTTAAAAGTTCACGCCAATTTTGAATGGGCACATAACACAACCTCCGTTTTCAGCTTTGGAGGCAGCATTAGACACCTTTTTTTCCGGCTGTTTCTGATCCATAGATGTAAATTAATAATGAATGAAGACAAAATGCGTTTTTTATGAAAATGACTTTGCCTTTTGTGGTTTTGGATTTTGGAGGGAGAGAAAACTGAAAAGGAGTCATGGGATATATATAAACAGAGAGGTGGAGTGTGTGTGTTGGTAAATTACTGAGGGCCTGTTTGGGAGAACCCCAATCCTAATCCAATCCAATCCAAATGGATGGGATGAGATTATAATTTAATTGGATGAGATGAGATGATGTATTGGTGTTTGGGTGATTTTNTGTTTTTTTGGCCAAACATGTAGATCAAGACTGAAGAGTGAAGATCAGAGTTGAATAATGAATTTATTGATTAGGGAGAGACATGATTTCTCGTTTTTTCTTTCTTTTTTGGCGATTAGGGAGAGACATGATTATATTGAATTTGATCAACTCAATAATGAAGGAGACATTGCCAAAAGAGCATTTGAAAACTTGCAGGTCTGAGATGGGAATGATATGTCCCACGTACGTATTGATGAATTTGGGTTATGACATGAATTATGATGCCGGTGGTTGGACAATCGGGCCCTACCATTGTTTCCTTCCAGAGTGTGATTAAAGGTTTGTATAAGTCTTGAAAGATTTATATCAAATCTTATGATTAAAAAACTCGAGAAGAATTGCATTTTTAACTTCTGCTTCTTTTGTAGATTTAGGAAGAGATAAAAAGAGGTCAAGTGTGATTATCATAAAATAATAAATGTATAAAATTTACATTTTCTCTTATTGTCTCTTTCTTGATCTATAAAATAAAATATAAAGATTAAAAGTGCAGAGGATCCATTTCTTAAAAAAAAAATTTTTTGGTAAAAAAAAAAGATAATGAGAAATTTCTTAAATATTTTTTTTAATTAAACATCAAAAGTTTATTATTGAATTTAAGCACGAACAAACATTAAAATTTTAGACCAACTGCGTCATCCTACAGAGATCATACAAATTAGCGATGGATTAATACCCTAAATATCCCACTTTTTTTATTATGTTTTTGTCAGAACCTAAATATCCCACGGAAAGAAGAAAAAATAGTAGCCATGGGCCTTCTTTATTTTTTCTTTTCGTCCAATAGTTATGGCTTTATGGGCTTCCATACTAGTTTGTTTACCAACAAATACAATGATAGAACTGTGAGTATGGAGGTAGGCCTTTGTTGTTTTTTCTCCATCTATGATGGGCTTTTTATGGGCCTGAATGATGGGCTTTTTTGATAAAGGCCCACCCATGTAAGGCACAATGGCGAGCTGCCTCGGGCCTTCTTCTACTTCTCTGCTCCGTTTTGAACGAGTGATCCGAACCCGTTTCATTTATGAAGATTAAAAAAAGCTTTTTTTCTTTTTTTCCCCTCTTTTAGAAATAAAAACTAGTGAAATGAGTTACCAAAAAAAAAAGGTCAAAGTATCATTTTGGTCCTAAATATATGCCCTAATGTTCATTTGGGTCTATCATGTTTCAAAATATTCAAATTGGTCCTAAATGTTGGCAAAATATTTCATTTTAGTCTTAAATATTGGTAAAATGTTTCATTTTGATCCCAAATTATCGAATTTGGTCATATTTCTCTCGTCTCTTATTTCAAGTTCAAAGGACTTGTTAAGAGGAACTCGTAGCTTTAAATTTATCGCATTCGAATTTGAAACGAAAGAGATATGATCAACTTTGGATTTTTGACCATGAAACGAGCAGTCTACTTTTAGGACTGATTTGACCTTTTTTGTTGACGGCCCCAACTGGATAGAGAAAATACTCTTTGAGAACAATACATTGCTCTAAATTCGTCACGTTTGAACTTGAAACGAGCCATATTTAATAGTTTGGATCAAAATGAAACATTTTGCTAACATTTATGACCAATTTAAACATTTTGAAAGATAATGGACTAAAATAAACATTAGGGCATACATTTAGGACCAAAATGAACCTTTAACAAAAAAATAAAAAATAAAAACTAGTGAAATGAAATAAAGAAGTGATGCAATATTGCAATAAAACTCTACAGTAGTTATCTAGTTTTGCAGGTCGGAGTGAGGAGTGGGGTTTTCTATGATATTTGATTGCGCGCTGAGGCTTTTGAGGTTTGGAGTTTGGAGGACGAAATTGTGAAGCGATTCCAGTGAAGAGTGGGAGCGATTTAGAAATTGAAGATTGCGAAGCAGAAAGAGAAGCAGTAATGGATCGAGAATGGGGTTCAAAGCCTGGAAGCGGAGGCGCCGCCTCCGCTCAGAACGAAGCCATCGACCGTCGCGAGCGTCTCCGACGACTCGCCCTTGAGACTATTGATCTTGCCAAAGATCCCTACTTCATGCGCAATCATCTTGGCAGGTATTCTTCTATTATCATCTCCCTCTCACATATATATATATATATATATCTCTTTTACCTTCTTACTTGCGTTTCTTTTTGGAGGGATTGAAGCTATGAGTGCAAGCTTTGTCTCACTCTTCACAACAATGAAGGGAATTACTTGGCCCACACACAAGGCAAGCGCCATCAGACTAATTTGGCTAAGAGAGCAGCTCGCGAGGCCAAAGAAGCGCCCGCTCAACCTCAGCCTCATAAGCGTAAAGTCTCCGTTCGCAAGACAGGTAACTGCCAACTATTTTTCTTCTCAATTATGTTGTTCTTCAACGAGATCTTTCTGGCTATTTTTATCATTTTTACTGCCAAGAAATGCTTTCTTCACTTGTCCGAGATTTATTTGACGCTTAATTTTAGGTTGGATAGTTTTGGTTGCTCGATTGGCCATTGGCTTATATGTGTTACACTATATACAATTTGGATCAATTTCTAAGGATTATAGAAATGCCGCACTATTTCCCCTACTTCTACATGCGCTCCTTGGTCATCGTTATTGTTGAAGTGAGGTTTTACTTTGTTCTACATTGAATATGAGTACATATGGCTTGAAAGATGTAAGAAGAATATATTTATTATTTTAGTTGATTAAGGCAAAACTGTTCTTCTTAAGTGAATAAAATAGAAGCTTAATTCATCAATATCTGGTGTGTTGGCAGTGAAGATCGGCAGGCCCGGGTATCGAGTGACCAAGCAATATGATCCAGAGACAAAGCAGAGATCTCTTCTTTTCCAGGTCTTCAGTCCTAGCAATCTTTTCTTCTAATTTTATTTCCGTTCTACTGCCCAGCAACTTCTATTCCTTAAAGTTTAAACATTGAATAATGTTAATTATTTGTTTTTCCTTACATTTGCTATGTAGATTGAATATCCTGAGATTGAAGACCTGACCAAGCCAAGGCATCGATTTATGTCTTCTTATGAGCAGGTGACTCAGATTTTATTGACTTATGGCTTCAGAAAACTTCTCATTCATTTCTCTTTGTTGCTCATGATTTATTTATAATCAACTATAACCTGCACTTTCATTTATTCTGCACAAAACCATGGTCTAGTCTTCCTATATTTTATCTGATCACATTTTCTTGGAAACAGAGAGTACAACCATTTGATAAAAGATACCAGTATCTATTGTGCGCAGCTGAACCCTATGAAATCATCGCTTTCAAGGTATTTCATTGCTTTTGTGCATGGATTCTCTTTTGGATTTTACTGTTTGTGCTGATCATTCTACATTTTTAGGTTCCCAGCACAGAGATTGATAAGTCAACTCCAAAGTTTTTCTCGCACTGGGACCCAGACACAAAGATGTTCACGGTCAGTGTTGCTATTCTTTTTGTCTATATGTTCATACCTTGACGAGAAAAGTTTATTTATGCATCTGTCTAACATTGGTGGATTAGGATTATTTTGATGAGATGTCTGCTTCAATTGATCCTCACTTTTTGTATTCAAGGTCCCCTGCTGAAACAATTAGGGTGAAAATAAAAAGATGAATTAGCAAATATTTTCAAGTAAAGAAACTCAGACATGATGTACAATGTAGGTAATAGACTACGAGCTGTTGAAACAGCCTGCAAGGGTTTGGTTGTGTGCAAGTACAAAATATATGTAAAATTGTAAATATCGACAGTACTTGATTGACCAAACAAGTGGGTGGTAACTCAATACTGATCAACGAAAAACACGCCCTATGTTGACTGGAATTTTAATTGTCCCTCATTATTATTTGTGCAAACCATGAATCAAGCAATTGAGTAGACATTTTTGTTTCTACTATCTGATATCAACCATGTGATGATATTTCTGCAGTTGCAATTGTACTTCAAATCCAAGCCTTCAGAGGCAAACAAACCCCAGCCTCCCGCTACAGCCAATGGCACAGCTGCTCCTGGTGTTCCTCCACCGCCCCAAGCTCCTCCACCACCTCCTCCTCCGCCTCAAGGGTTGCCTCCTGGCGTGCCTCTTGGAAATCCACCTAGAGCACCCCCACCTCCAATGCCTGGATCATTGCCGCCTCCACCTCCTATGGCTAATGGACCACGACCTGCACCACACGGCGGAATTCCTTCTATCCCACCCCCGCCCCCGGTTGCAGGCAGCTCAACTGCGAGTTTCAACATGGGTGTAAGGCCTCCATCAATGCCGCCTGGGCAAGGTTTTCCAGGACAACAAATGCAGAGCCAGGTTGCTCATCCACCACCACCACCTCCTAGAATGGGGCAGTAAGTCCTTGTTCTTTTGTGTGTAATCACTTAACTGATAGATTTTGGCTAGTTTGATAGTAGCAATATTTCCTTTTGTATTGAGGACAGATTTGAGTGAAGCTATTGGGCTCCCAACAAATTCGTTATCAACTGAGATCATTGAGACATTCCAGGATCATTTGTGCACTCTTCTATTAGTCTATGTCTTTATTGATTTAAAATACAAATTACGGTGTTACAGTATACAAGTCATCCTGCATTTTGCATGGGTGCGTTTGGTCAAGGAGTCTGCCCTATTTGTAACGTAAAATCTGTAGTTATTATATTCCCAAATTTGGAGGGTAATCTTTAGCAAGTTTAGCAAGCCTTAGTGTGAAGGTCAAGCTGAATCATTTCGTTTCTCGTGTGTAGTAATCAATCCCGTAGTTCGGAGTACCATTTGTGTTTTGCCCAGGTTTTCTTTTATCGATTTTGATCCAACGGCATTACATCTAAATTTCATTCTTGCAGTGAGGATAATAAAGATAAATCTTCATTTATTTCTTTCAAACAATTGAGTATTTTTAATGTATCCCGGTATTATGGTTTAGTAAAATAATGCATATTTAGTATCAGTAATTCAGTATTATAGATCCCTTTTTTTTGGTCAAAGAGAAAAATGTACAGATTTATTATCTTGCACCATCATCTAGAAGAATAATCTCTTTTTTTGGTAATTGGGAGGGTAAAGCCGAGAATCCTAACTACAAAGAAACATAACGGGGCATAGACTAGAGCGACACTCAAATTCTATTCACAATTCGTACGGAACATGGAGAAAAACCAAGAATGTAATTTCCAGAGAACAGGGGAAACGATTATGCTATTTAAGCCCAGGACCAAAGCTCTTGCCGATGAGAATAAGAATACACAAATAATAAATCACCTTTAAATGCAATGGAGTTTATGAAAAGTATAGAAGGCGAGTTCAGGCCATGAATCATTATAACCTCTAAAAGATAAATTAAATCGATCTTTTCCACCTAATAATTCAAACTTTGAAGCAACGATTTGGATCATCTACCTCAGAATACTCACAATATCAGATGAAACTTCATACTCACCAAGGCGTCCATGGCCAGGTCACCTACTCAAGACAGTGTACACGAAAGCTGGCAATGTCTCAGCAAAGTGGAATTCGTTGAATTTAACCACGAAACTTTTAACCAGCCAATGCATTTGGTGGGAACACTTTCTGAATGAATTCCAAGAAGCGATTTGAGTAGAATGTAGGGTCCACGGCTGAGATGGATAATGAATCAAACTGAATGGACTTATACGCATGTTCAATCTTCTTAGTCATGTTGTAGTCTTGCAGTATGTCAATGATACCCAGATAAAGTACGACATCATACACCTCATGGAACATTTGCTTCTCCTGTTTTCCTGGAATCAGCTCTGCCCTTGCCGGCATGTTCACACCTAGTTGGATTTGAAGCCTGCTTAACAAGTGGCAAAGAACGAAAAAAAAAAACCTCAGTATGCACAAACCCCGTTCAAATTATCTCAATGGTGAAAAGGAACATTTTATATCATTATGATCCTAATTGACATGACTATTTTCTTTTTTTAATGGAATATCATCTTTATAAGGATAGCTCCATTCTAGCATGTAGCAGTATCTAGGAGCTCCACAAACTAGCACCTTCTGCTATGAATTTGACAGTCCTTAGGATCCATGAAGATTTCTATCACCAGTAGACCAGGAGAGGTGAATTTTTGCAACCCTTCATTTTGTCGCAAAGCCTAACATATGGTGAGAAATTAAGCTCTCAAATCCCAGCCTTTGAAAAATCAAAAATCACTTTTCATAGTTGTTTTGTTTAGGTCAAAGAGGTGCACACACACAATCTGGAAATAAATAGACGATATCTCTCTCCACACCTTCATCCAAAAAATGTAGAAGTAAAGCCATTGGATCACTTGTCAGTGACAGTGAACACAAGTTTCTCAGTATTTTCTCTGAACACAGGAAAAAGTAATAGGACAGCGGGAGCACATTGGCAAATGTTCCAGAGAATTGATAAGAATCCCATAAAAACTCGTAATAAAATCTTACCTAGCTGTACCAGGTAGAAGGAGATCCACCTCCTCATCACCAGCAGATGAAGCTCGCAATCGGCTACCCCTTATGTGTGGGCCAACAACAACACTATTATCATTGTCTCCCCGAGGAACCAGCACAAGGCCTTGTGGATAGTTTAATACTTCATCCTCCAGAGGATCTGATGGTTGATCAGTAATAATATATTGTGATAAATTAGTTTGATCCATATTCTATCAGAAAAGAAAGAATATAATCCATATATAGGGAAAGTATTTGAGGTAATATGAGAAATTCTGACATATCTTCAGAAAGAACATTTGAAGATAAAAAAATTTATTTTTTAATATAAAAATATTTATAAATAAATAAATAAAAAAGAAACACTGACAGCCTTAAGACAAGCAGAATTATAGACAACGTTTCTAAAATGATTCCCAAAAAAATTTGAGTATAAGACCCTAACTTAAGGCCATGCTACTCTTAGGTTACAAAATCCTCACCACAGAAATTTCTTCTCAAGGTACGGTCAAACAAAAGCCAATTTTGGATGGAGAAAGAAACATCAGATACCCTCATAAAATCACCTCCAACTACCATATTCCTAAGGGAACCCTCTTCACATACTTGCTCTGGCACCATTGGATTGCTAGAAACAAAAAGATTTCGGAATCTCAAACTTTCTCCCCCATCATCACTTCCAAACTTGCCATTTCTAAAGCTCAAGAATTCTTCTTCTTGGCCTCTAGATATAAACATGCCCAAACTGCTCATATCTGCTACATTGGTTGGACTCCACCTCCAACCAATAAGTTCAAATCAAACACTGATGGCGCATTTAATCCTTCTTCCAACTTGGCTACCACGGGTGGCCTTATTAGAGATCACTTGGGCAATTGGGTTGTTGGTTTCTCCAAATTCCTGGGTTTTGGTAGCTCCCTCATTGCTGAAATTTGGGGCATTAAACTTGGTTTATCTTTATGTAAAAGCAAAGGGATCTATAATGTCTTAGTTGAATCTGACTCTGAGCTTGCTGTCATGCTTATTTTGGATCATAATCTGTCTTCCAGTCACCATCTCTACCCTCTTATCATCTCTAGCAGGTTAGACCTCACTGTGTTGCTTTCTAGCATCACACACATTCATAGAGAGGGCAATATGTGTGCAGACTCAATGGCAAAGATGTCTCTTGCTGACAGAAATGATTACAAGATCTTCGATGCCATTCCTTCCTTCCTCTTTTTGGCTTTGCATGATGATATGGATGGAAGAACTTACCCTAGACGGATTGGAGTTGGATAACTCTTCTTCTTGCTGTTTTTCAGTTTTCTGTGTTGTTTCCTTGTGTCCTGTTTTATTAGTTTTGGCTTTGTTTTGCCCTCTCTGTTATCTCGTTTTGTTTGTAATGTTTATCCTTGTATTGTGGCTTATCTGTACTGAACTTTTTTCTCTGCAATGAATTTCATCTTTCACGAAAAAAAAAAAAAAAATACCCTCATAAGATTTATCAACGTGGCTACCTAATGTTCCAAAAGTAGAGCTGTACCACCTGCTTACTATACAAGGAGTTGGTGGCATGACATTGTCCCCCCATTCCAAGTCATCATTTCACTTCCATAACTCCCTATTACATGCAAACTTCTAACTAAAGATGCCTCAATAGTAAATCCTCCTTAGAGTTAGATTTTAAGCATGTAAAGACAAACAATAAATCATCAGTTTTAACTTTTAATAAGTCAGATCTGATGCCCACCTTCCTCTGCAAGAATTGCTAATCCATCTGCATTCATACTTTGGCTGTTTGACATGAGAGAGCGCAAGTGTTGAGGAGCTCGATAGTGTACACCTAGGAGAAGGCTGTAATCCATAATGTGCTGTGCTTCCAAAAATTTACTGTCAGTTTCAATCTGCCTGCACAAAGCATGTTTATGAGGAAATATTTCATTTTTTCGCAGTCAAGGTCACATTAGAGATATTTTGCCTAGAAATATTGTTGCCTTTTTTTAACATTGTTTCCAAGATGCAACAGTTTATGAGAAACATATAGGGAAAAAGATTAGTTGATCGAAAATTACATATTTATTGCATGCACAATCAAAATATGAGGTAAGAGAAATGCTGCATTGATGAAAAAATTGCTTTGAAACACTCACAACATACTATATAAAAGATATACATATTGGTATTGCAATTGCTCTTCTGCTCTTTGTTGCTTTGTCTAATGAGAATAACTTAATATCTTTTCCTTCTCATAATGTTCTTTCATACTAAAAAATTGCCAAATGTAATGAGGAGAGATAACGAGAGATTTTTGGAACTACCACTTACTTCAGTAAAGACTCCCGCCAAGATGGTTCCAAGTAAAAGCAGTAGTTTAGATCCAAATCTTTAAGAGTGGTATTCTCATCAATTTCTATCTTGTCTGATGAACGTCCGAGGGATGAACCTTTTAAATCAAATCTACGATGGATCCTTAGTTCTGTACAGAACATATTTCCCATTACAACAAAGCGAAACTGCAGCAGGTGATATTTATAAGAAAATGTTAGTTACTTTTTCAAAGGAAATGATAATTATTGAGTCTTATTGCATGAAAGTGCAAGCCATGAAGGAAACCGATATTTGATGTAGTAAATAATTTGCTTATGTTGATATTCCAGATACCAAGTATTAAGATGCAAGCCATCACATAATAATAAATACAAACTCTCGAAAAATGGCTCAGCCATGGAAAAATGCTGCAAGTTAAAATGAACTTTACCTTTTGACCGCTTGAAGGTTTAATCCTGTGAAGACCAAAGAATTTTGTTATAAGTGTATTCTCGTATGACTTCACATGATGATGATAGTCTGGAAGCATTCTTAGCAGAACCTACAAGTCAATTTTCTGTTACCATAATCTGAATTTTATAATTAAAAACAAATAACAAGAAAAGAACAAGTTGATGTCACAGCCAAAACAGCATGCCAAAAGTTGCTTCAGTAAGCATTTACTATGATCTTATTTTCCATTTTATATAAGCAAGATATTATAGACCTACTATATTATTTCCATCACTTAAAGATAGTCATATAAGTTATCCAAGCTATATTTAGTAAATTTATGTCATAAAAAAATACGGATGAAACAAAGTAATATACTGGCAATTATTAGAAGCTATTTAACACAGGGTAGACATAATCTAGAAAACTATGGTAAAGGACTAGTCCGTAATAATTTTCGTAAAAAGGGCTCATGAACAGCTTGGTTAATCCTGGCATGGAATAGCTGAACAAAATTAACCATTTAATGATGAGTGGATCCTTGCTGCCATATTTCACTATCATCAACTTTTTATTTGCAAGGTGGGGTAAACCGACTTGAGATTTTACTTTTAAAATCTAAGGCTAATCTATACTGTAAATATACCTACATACAAATAGCAGCTCCCTGAATTTCTACAGATGTACAGTTTTGCCAACATTTCATTTCTTCCTTCCAAATTTTGAACAAAGATTGCTTAATCCATGACTGTGAATGTGCTTCAAAAGTTTCATACAATCACATGTGTTGGCAGCACGGAGATAAATAATGCCACAAGAAGATTTTGAATGCATTCTCGATGAAATTTACAATCTGTATTGGATAAAAAAAATCCTAAAATCCATAAACTGTGAAAGAATAAAAAAGTTTCCTCAAAATTAAGGGCTAACTGAACAAAGCATAATCTGCCTGCCATGCTATTGCTTATATTATTCTTTATTTCAATGAACAAGTTCTATCAAAAAACCACAAGGGGCCAATGATCTTCAAAGAATGCATAAAATGGTGTCCATTAAGGACAGAACAAAAGAAAAGACACACGTCATGATATTATGACATACTATATGATACAAAATTTCACTATGAAACCTCAGACTTTCCATTAGTACAAACTGATTACATGTCTTGAACTCTTAAAAAAATTTCAGAAGTATATAGCCTTTAGGGGCAGTAATTATAATTCATAATCATTTATATCCACGACTAGTGTAAATGAACAGGTTCCAAATAGAACATACCTTTACTTCAGATCTCCGCAGTGTCTTGATCATGAAGCGATCATCCTGAGACAAGAAAAAGACGCTACCACTTTTTCCTGGAGAAGACAGTTCTCTGAGAGCATCATTTCCGCATATGGACATCATGTAGTCTGCGGCATCAATCTTAAACAATTCTCTCAAATTTCTGCGAAAGATTTTGAGAAGGTCATGTATAACAGCCATATTAAAAACTGGAGAACAGGAACGTGACAGCTGTTCCTTGCTCATGTATAACTAACAATTTAAAAACATGAAAGGACAACTGCCACACTTGTAAGTAATGTTTCTATTTACTTATTCTCTTTTTCTTTTCGTTTATGTTCTTACAGTATAAGAATGCATCACTATAGTCTTCTGCAGTTCATAAAACTTATCAAGTTCAAAACTAAGGTTGATATAAAATATCCGACACAAGTTAAAGCACAACTCAACAATTGCTGATCGTGCTCAGATTGATATACCAGGTGATGCAAGAAGATGCATGAAATTTATGAAGCGTAATATGACATGTTCCAGATTCCAGGGCCTTATACAGCCTTTTATTCTTATGTGTGTAATGTACAGTTCTAATTCCAAAACTGTGGCCTTTCTGTTTACATTGCCGCATGATGCTTTCATTAGGAATAACTTGGTCGGGCTTCTTGGTGAGCCTTCACACCCCAACTCAGAGCAACTTCTGAGCTCTCACTATACATTGTTTTGGTCAGAATAAGGTGCCATAATGTGGCAGTACTGTGCAATCTATGCAGTTCTAAGGTGTAAATGGGTGGAGTGGAATGCTCGCATCTTCAAGGGTTATGGGATAGGATTGTCCTTAACAGCTTAAGGCCTCTCTCTGGTTCTTTTCTCAGGGTTGCTTCAGGGTTTTTCATTTCTCATCTGATATGGGAAGACATTCCACACCTTTCTTGCTTTCCTTAGCCAGTTTTAGCTCTTCATTGTCTTTTATTATTTTGTGTTTTGGAGGATACACTGTCCTCCCCTTTAGATGTATTTTTTTGACTCTACTCTACTGAAATCTTTCATGTTATCCAAATAAATAAATAAAATTTAAGACGTAAGATTGAGGAGTGAGGACACATTAAAGTAGACCAAACCTGCCTCCTCCAAGAGAGATCAACATAATCTTTTTATGAAGACTGAAGAATCGCTCCTATATGGGCTTAAATAGCTAAATTAATATTGTCAATCTGTAAGAGTGACCACAAATAATTTATTGAAGTACAGGAGCTGAAAATGCTCTACCTACATGTCTTGTCCTCTTATCCAGAAGAAAAGTTATAAGCGTATCTTAGCCAGATTTACAATAAACCAGCACAAACTACTTCATTCTAGAGCCAGAGCAACTTACGAAAATCATATAAATTTACATGCATACTCAGTAGGCAGTAGTAAATCAACAAAAGAAAGGCTACTTAAAATAAACAGTTAGACTTGAATTTAAAAGAAAAGTTAGCTATTAACCTGAATACCATAGGACAGTAATCTTTCCATTTAAAATCCTCTGACTGATGAGGAGGTGTCAATTGAGAACCTTCTGTGGGGAAATTCATCCAGAAGCTTGCTCTGGGACCAAAGTCCGATGCACGAACTTCTCGTCTCTGTATGGGTGTAATCTTTCCTACAGTATATCTAACCATATTCAAGCACATCTTTATATTAGCTTTGGATAAATATCCAAAAAGCAAATAAGAATAGCATTGGGAACATTTTTAACTTCTAACTTCAGTAGGAAATAATGCCTCAATTGTTTATGGTTGACTCATGATACTCTAGTGTCCAAATTAATGAAAGAAAGCAAGACAAGCCATTTGAATTTTACTGCAGAAACAGTGAAGAAACACAACAAAGAAGCAGATATTTGATGAATGAAGGACTGAAGATGAGACAACTTCTTGTTAATATTTTAGTCTCAACAGTCAACACAATACAGAATTTATACTTTATTCATCATCACTTCTTTTGGAAGTGGACTGGGACAATAATTATTAATTTTATGACAAACAGAAGGGTAGATTTCAAAGAAAGATAATTTTACAGCAAAAAATCTATATTCTCATTCTCTTTTGGAGCCAAATACCTCAGACCTAAACTGTTGATCCCAAGGAAGAATGAAAAGAAAAACCATCAAAAGGGAAGGGTAGCATGTGCATTACAATGGATTAGTGTGATTAGAAAGCAAACATATTCTTCAAGAGAGCAAAATCTTATAGCATTTTAATGATTAATGAACTAAAATAATTAAATCAGAAATAATGTGCAACAAGTTAGGATAGTGACTTGTACCTTATCCCGAGCTGCAAACTTAGCATTAGATCATAACTTCTATGGCCTTTGATGATCGCCTCACCGGGTCTTTTAATCTCTCTGGCAAGTTTTTTTTGTAGTCGTTTTGCCCTTCTGGAAGTTGAAGAAAAACTATTATTTAACACTACCTCACTTATTAATACACCTTGCATATACTCTCGTTCCAAAATTGGGATCTTTGAATCAACCTCTTTATCACTACTTTCAAAGGCAGATTCTGTTGAACCTAGCATCGAGTCATGCCCAATAACTTTCTCAATAGATACCTCAAGACTCCAGCGCCTTTCAAGAGAAACATTTCTGCTGCGAGACTGTTCCAGATTTAGCAGGTTTCCTTTTGAAAGCTTATCAGATGAACCACGATTTGACCTGCCATTGCCACCAACCTTGACATTTCCCATATCAACAGAAGCAGCATGATGAATATGTGCCTGGTTCTGTTTTCTTAAATCTGGCAATAGCCCTCTTTTTCTCAAGGCATTGAAATAAACTTCTTGTACAGATGGAAGATGGCTGCCTTTTGGATAATACGTTCCTTTTCCATCTTTCAAACCACGTGTCCAGGTCCCAACATAGCAGCCTCCATCACTCCATGTATACACTCCAAACCCATGCATCATACCATTTAGCCAACTTCCTTCAAATGAGTCCCCATTTATCCAGGTGAGAGTTCCTTTTCCTGACATTTTTCCCCCTTTCATATTCCCCAAATATACATTTCCATTAGCCCAGGTATATTTTCCAGGCCCCTCTGGTGTTCCTTGGATCCATGAGCCTTCAAAGATATCTCGATTAGGATATACTTGATAACCCAATCCATGTTTAAGATTCAATCGCCACCGACCTTTATAGGTTAATTTGTCAGGACCAGTATATGCTCCTGTCCCATGGATATAGCCACCAGAGAATTCTCCCTCATACACCGCTCCAGAAGACCATTGTATTATTCCATTACCATGTCTCATCCCCCGTCTCCACTCACCCTCATATACACAACCATCTGACCACGCATACTTACCCTTTCCCTCGGGAATGTTGCCAAGAAGGGACCCAGAATATGATTCTCCATTAGGAAGTAAAAGTTCTCCGACCCTAAAGCCAACAAGTTCAGAGGAATGACCAGATTCACCGTTTGTCAATTTGGATATTTGGTCTAAGCCAGAAACAGCATCAAGAGACTTTGTTCTCTCTGCACAAGAAAGTGCTCCATCCACACTATCAACGATGGCCACAGGGCCAGACATGCATAATGACCAAAAGGAAAATTTCCTTATAGAATTATAAGTATCCCAGATTCTCAACAGCTACAAGTCAAGAAGGATTGCATAGGAAATCTTATCAATCGATTTATCCCTGAAATGTTTTACTCCTTTGACTGGAGAGGAGTCAGGAAAGAAATACATTAGAGATTTGTTATAATGCAAACAGGAAGAAACATACATTCTAGCCATTAAAAGGTGAAGAAGTAGAGAAAAAAAATACCTGCGAGAGATTAATTGAGAATAGATAGAAGCATGCCTAAATCCTACAAAGCAGTGACTAAATACTATATTTTCTCACTAACTTTGGGGACAACATACAAACAATCTTAACTTCAAAAGAAAACAGCAACTGGAACTGCTGACACAAGCAAAACTAACGGCAAATTTAGGTTTAAAGACAACAAATTAATCAAACCAAAGAAATAAGCAAGATAATCATCCAAAAGATAGGAGGAGAAGTACATGGCTGGTAAGCTGAAAATTGTAGAACGTATTGGATATGAGTAAGCTGCAAAAAAAATTTCCTCAATATAGGACCATTTGCTTGTTTCATCCAAAAGCCAAGTAAATGGAAAATTGTCCTTGACGGTAAACAAAACAGAGTAGTGGGTTAAGGAACCTGGAAAAATGAAGAGAAGACAGACAGAGACAGAACTTGCTAATATTAACATGTCCGTCCGGGACTGAAACAACGGAATCGAAGCTCCATATGTTATCCTACAGTTAAGCAATAAATTTTTGTTCCGGTTTCCTAATCAGTAGCATCAAAATTCCTAAACGTAGCATGGATAATTAGAGGTGAACACATGATTCAACAAAATAGGTTCGCAAAATGCCATACATAATCAAATTCAAACGTGGCAAATTTCTGGTGAAACAGAAAATAGAAAATCTGGTCACACAGTTATCCTGAAAAGTTTCCAAGCTTTGACTACAAAAACTCTCAGATAATATCCAGGAATCCTTTCAACATAGTATGTCCTGAATATAACAAAAACTCACAACCTCAGAACAAAGTAGGAGACATCATACTCTTAATCATCACTCATCAGATTACCTGACAGTGTGCTCATTATTAGAGAAAACTGCCAAAAGCAAAAGACCTCACAGCCTATAGCCCTATAGGCTATAGCGGTGCACAAACTTCTATAACACTACTTTGAACAGAACAAGAAAAAGGAAAAAGAAGAAAACAAAACGAAACAAAACAAAGATAGACGCAGAAAGAGAAGGAAGAAGCAGAGAGCAGCAGTACCTTCAAAAGGTGAGGATCTCAAAGAATTGAGAGAGAGAAACAGAGGAACTGGTCATTGAAAACTCTGAAGCTATTTCAATTCTCCAATATCTCGCTTTCGGATCAATCTTGGCGATCATCAAACGGAATCGGATCCCGAGCTAGCTCAGCTTTGTCTTAAGCAGCAGGAAGATAGATAGATAGCCTATATTTCAAGGAAAATAAAATTCTTATTTAAATAAAAGCCGGAAATTACAAAAATATCATTTCATTTATATTCATATTTTTATCATCTCGAACACGGAAAAGACAATACTGTCCACCTGTACGTAACCTTAAAGGCGTGTATTAATCAAAGTTTATCAAACAATTTAGTGCGACAATTAATGCTTAAACCCAAAATCTAATTCGTGGGCTACCTTCCCCAGAAATTATTAAGAAATTGTTTAATTTAAACAAAATGGGTACGTCGCTTCGCTTCTTGGCCCCAGTGTATCAAATACGACACACCGTTTTCAGGACCGACGAGTTTCATTTTCGTTTTGACGTGGTTTGTACCGTTGCGTTTGATGGAGATGGCTACCCCACCACGTATAAAATGCCCACTGTATGTAAAAGATAGTTTTGAGAATTTCTTGTTTATCATTATCAGTTTTTGTCCACTAGATTTTCGCAGTTTCACTCTTTTTGATGTTTGAACTTGGAAAAAAATGATGGATCTACGGAAGTATTGGTTGTAATTCATTGTGGTAACATCAGCTCTATTGTTTGTATAAAATTCAGTAGCTTTGGTCCACCTAGGTGACTTTAGGTTCCATTTTTATCTAACTTTTTCTTCACCTAACATTATTTGTTATTCGGTAACGGTATGCTAATTATTTAACTATATATTTACTGTCATTAACTTTACAAAAATTGGGTCCGCATCATTACATTTTATTTATAAAATGTTATGTGACAAACATATTGTACGGTAATAATTCTTAAATGATATACAACATTTTGAGATAGTTTTAAAAAATAGAGTTAAATTTTAAATTCAAGGGCTTTTATATATATGATACCTCATGTCATATCTTATTGATCTATAAGAAAATTAATAAGATTATGTAAAATGAATAATTTTATTATTCTTTTATTATATATGTTTGGTTGGAAAGTTACTTTCCTTTTGAAGCCTTGATGATGAAGAGTTGTATGCGTTGACCTCCCAATTGAGTTTTGGTGGGAAAGAAATAAGAAAGAGATTATAAGGAGACAGTGAGAATATTGCAGTTGTAAGTAGCTAGGCAAAAGGGAGAGCTTGAAGCATCACCGAGTTGTGCACCACACAACTTGCGCTTGCTGTTTTAAAGAATTTGAGGATCGATTGAGTATACGAAGAATACGATGCCTTCAATTTGTAGAAAAAGCACCCTTATCTCGCGCGCTTTTATAAATCTTTAAGAAAGGTATTTGTATGCAGTTGTCTTCTAGATCTACGTACGCACGCACGCACTTTTCTTCAATTTTGGGATATATGTATTAAAATAAATTAAGAATTGAAAATCAGATCAACATTTTGAACGATTATGGAGAACGATTCACCAAGCTTTAGGTGCCTGTGAAAAACGACGACGGTTTTGTGCAGAATCCAAGTTCATTAACTGCTGCGATTGATATATGCTGAGAATATGATTAAATGAGACCGATAGATTGATTAATTATTTTGTGCAAAACTAATTACGGCGATCAGTTAATTATCTTGAATAGGCTTGAGAAATTGGCATCTGTGGCTTCAACAACAAGGATCCGCTAGATCTTAAGCAGTTTATGTCGCAATATTAATTAGCCAGGAGCATGTTTAGATCTTCCATGGATGTGATGAATTAGAGGAAGAAGAATGCAGATTTCAAAATCAGATTGAATCTTCACCTTAATCTTCAAGTTCATCCAATCTCATCATCTTTCCATGTCATAAGCCAAAACCTTCGCCGCCGGTTAATTTAATTAGTATAACGGTGGCACCTTAACAAATAACAACATGATTATTGTTTAACAAGTAAATCAATAATTTTGTATCTAAATGATCACAGAGTTGTTTAACAACTCTAAACAAGTGTTTATGGGAATAGTTGGTGCTATAAACATATGGAGCTAGATTACTAATTACAATACTTAACACATATTTCATAACTTTTAATCATAATGGACAAGCAAATATAGTACCTATACAAATATATAAAATGTCAGCAATTAACTTGAGAAGTGACTTTGAGAAGTGATATAGTCCATTTATTACCACACTCAGCATGAAAGCAAAAATAACTACACAAAGAACTAAGTCTTTGACTTAAAATATTAAGTAGGATTATTCTTCTTGGTCTACCATATGATGATAGTCATTGCAACATCTTAAAATCATATTTGACAGAAAATCTATATGACAATAAGGGTCAAGTAATATTCAAAAAATCTATGATAAAAATAAAAACTAATATGGGACAAATTTTAAAACTAATTAATAAGAGTCAGGACCAAATTTGCAACCCTATACAAAGTTATGGGACCAAATTTGCAACATTATACAAAGTTATGGGACCAAAGTTGGTCCTTTTTTTATCCATTTCACCCATATTTGTCACGTCATCATTCAACTCAGTCTGTCAAATCATCTTTAACGACAGATAATGGATGGAAATCACCTTAGGATCAACGGTGGGACGTTTTCAAAAGTTATGGAATCAAAATTGCAAAAAAAAAATTATGAGACTAAATTGAGACCTTTGCAAAAATTATGAGACCACAAATGCCAAGTTTTTTTTAATCTCAATGGCCAAAAAAACAAGATTTTTTAATCTCTTATACTACAATTATTTAAGCTAATACAAAATTTAAAATTTCAATAAGCATTTAATGACCACGTGTGCATATTAACACCATGCAAGTAAGCAATTTTGTTAAGCAAATATTTAGTAACTTAATAAATAATTAAATTAGTTTAAAATATATATTTCAATAATTAAATTTTATCTTTTTATTTTTAATTTATGAAAAAGAAATATCCAATTTTGAGTATTATACTATTAATTTATTTTTTATGTTAAGTTCGTACACACACGAATCCACTTTCCAAACAACCTCACAAAAAGTGGGTAATGTTTAGTTGTCCATTAATTATTCTTCTTCTTGTCTTCTCAACGCGATTTAACGTATTATTAATTTATAGTTGATGGTCTTCTCTTTTTGTTTTCCGGGGCCTACCAAACTTAGTAGTTGATTATTTAGATTATTTTGTTGAAATGATTAGATATTAAAAGGTAATTAAGCATCTATTTGCATGAAGATAATATACTTTTTTTGCAGGAACAAGGCATGCACTCTGTGGTCCAATGACTTCGACCGTGGGGCTGTATTATATAATTGTGATATAACTAGTCAATTAATGATAATTTAAATTAAGGTAATATACTACCAAAAAAAAATTAAGGTAATATGTCAGTGAATTCTAATAACAATTGTATTAAAAATTTACTGCATCTTTTTCCCTCCGGCCACAAGTATTTCCAAGGAACATTGCTGTTTAGAGAAAATTAACTTTATTAAGACCCAAAAAATGAGTTTCAAGAAATTTACAATTTAATATTTTAAACCACAATAATTACAATAGTAAAAATACTGTTAAAATAAAATACTGAAAAGTTGTGTTCCCGATAATGTTTTAGCACTACTGAGAATTTAGTTCACAAATAAATAAAATAAATTTTACGCATCAAATCAAATATCAAATATTATGTAAATTAAAACGTTTACTTCCAGAAGCCTCGATCTAACTCACTGTTATATGAAAATTGCTCTTTGTAAAACGACCTTGGAAAGGAAAACAAATAAGTCCCTATCTATCGTATCGTTGTTGAATCAGGCCAAACAAAAAAAAAAGTATTGTTGTTGAATAATTACTTCAATAAACTAAGTCGCTTTCTACAAACACGTGGAGGAAGAAGAAGTAATGGTTAACCTACTGATAAACTGGAAAATGACTGGCACTTACCTAGTTCACCGGAGAGGGCTGCAAGAGCCAAGTGTTGAGCAAGAACCTGCAAGAGCTTCACAGGGGGGCCCTGCGAAGTGTACTCCGACGCTCAAGTTAGTAAGAGAGTAATCAGAGAGTAAGAGAATTTTAGAGTGTAAGAAGTAGCTAACCTTGAACTGGTGAGATGGGCTCTATTTATAGAGCAGGGAGGAGAGAGGTGGTCAGCGCGCGGGGCGGACCACGTAGTGGACACGATCTCCACCAGCGAAGATGGTGGAGGCCAAGATTTGCGGAGCAAGGCAATCGTGGGTGATTGCGTGTTGCGTCGCTAGGCGGGCGCCTAGAAATTGGAGATCGTGGGTATGAGCAAGTCAGTAACCCACGATCTTCCGTAGCGTGGATTGCGGAGCGGGGTAATCGTGGGTGACCACGTGTCATGATGGGGACGTGCGCCAAGGCCCAGGATGGATTACGGCCGCCCCTACTCGTGCGTAGGGCGCCCGATTGGCTTGAGGGCGCCCCGCAAGGTGTGGAGGGGAGTAGAGGCCCGGTGCGAGGGCCGTTTAGGCGTACGCCCAAATAGTGATGTATCACATNTCGTTTTAAATTCGAACTCAATAAAATAATAGTTACTAAATAAATTTGATAAGTTCTTTTTTTACAATTGAGATCATCGGCCAACGAGGTCAAAATTAGACCCAAAAATAAGTTGCTCGTTTTAATAATTTGGTTATATCTCTCTTGTTTCAATATCGAATGTAATAAAATTAGAGCTACAAATTACTTTAACAATTTTTTTCTCTATCTAATTAAAATCATTAGATAATAAAATTAGCTTCAAAAGTTAATATTAATATTTTAACCAAAGTCACTTAAAGCAGTATTTATCATTTAATCATATAAAAATTATATAAAGAATTAATAGAATTGGGATAAGTAACGCAAAGGCGACAGTAGCGATAGAAGAAAGCAAAAGCAAAATGATTATGCGCGGGAAACATGATAGATGGGCGGATATAGTTGGATTAAACGATCAAAGTCAGAAATTAGTGATCATTGATATTATAGGATTGAAGAAATTAAAACCACATATTCTTTCCCATAGGAAAGGCCCACCTTCCACTCCAACTTACAACACCATTTCCGAGCTTACAGAAGAAACAAAAAATTAAGGAATACTATAGAATATATATATTATTGGCACTTTTCGATATATTAATTATCTACTCAATATTTTATTACGGATTGTATCAAATGAGAGGAATGATATGTATGTGTGAAAAGTGAGATAATTCAGAAATAATTAATAGTTTAATACTCATAATTTAATTTTATAAGAGTTAAAAATATATAAAGAATTTGAGATATTAATTTATGCTAGATTGCTGGTCATGTACTCATGATGGGTATATACTATATACATATTTGTAGGATGGGCTCAGTAGGACAAATGGAAAATGTGGAAGGTATGTTTTGGCAATTTAATCAAAATGGCGTCATAAGGTGCGATCTATGCATGAAAGCAACATGAATCTTGATAAGAATACTCATAACAAATTCTTTATTAGAAAAAGTATAGAAAAAGATAATAACATTATTAAAAATAACTCCATCTAGATCATAGGTAATGGTCTCTCTGTCAATTTTTGGTCTGATAGTTGGCTTCCTTGTGGTCCTCTTAAAAACTTTGTTATTGATCCTCTTCCCCTAAATCACAATCTAAATTCTGTCTCCCATTACATCAATCAATATGGTACTTTTGATTTATTTCTTATTCCCTATGACTTCCCCATCAATATTAAAAATCTTATCTCTGCTACGCCTTTTGGATTCCACAAATACCATTGCGGATTTCATTAGCTGGTCTCCAACAACTAATGGAATCTTTACCACTACTTCTGCTTACCTTTCTCTTTTCAAGGATTATCAACCCTATGATC
>QANZ01011824.1:0-37380 GCA_003254925.1 Chamaecrista fasciculata
TTTTATTTTCCCTTCCGCTGCGCTCCCTCTGTGATTTCCCAACAAATATTAAGGTAATATTTTAAATTGGAAATCAAGTCCTAAAATTGTGATATTAAGATATCATAATATTATGGTTTGATAATTATATGATTTTAGGCCTTCCTAAAATTATAATTATCAAAGTCCCCAAACCCTATAAATACAATCCTAAGTCGACTTTGGCCATAGACTTAGAGAAGAATTGGATTCTTTGATAAGTGAGTGGATGCCAATTCTAGAGAGAGAAAAATTTCGATTTTGATCTAGTCTAGAGAGAGAATTCACAAACTTGAGAATTGGATTCTTGAGAGTGAAATCAAAAGGGTGAGAGCCTCATGCACATAGAAAAGTCGACCTAGCCTATCTTTCCACAAGGGAGAAATTCGATTTTGCCTTTGGTGAGGAAGAGAGAGAAAATCGCAATCTTGCTTTCCTAGAGAGAGAAAGTGGCGCACAATATTAAGAGTTAATATTGTGTGACAAGGTTGTGTGGGATCAAGAAGTGTTCTTGATCAAGGCGCCATCTAGTTCTTGGACATTCAAGAAGAGTTCTTGAATTCAAAAAGAACACCCGTAGATAAAGGTTCCAGATTCACTTGAGAAGTGAAGGAGGCTAGCACCTAGGCATCTCCAAACTGTTCGTGTGGATTACCGGCGGAGGAAGGACGCGTCAAGTGGACTTCTTGGAAACGCCCCGTTCAACTAAAGCGATTGAAACTCTGAGGTATACCACTTAACCAAAAGTTTTAAATTCAACTAGCGGATCCGTTCGGGAATTCTTGGACCTGGGCGTTTAAAGTTTTTTTTAATTTACAGTTTTTCATGCTTCCGCTGCCTTAGGCGCCCTTGAATTCCCAACAGAAAACACCAGCCTTAGCTCTTGTTTGCATAGAGTGACCAGACAAATCATAAGGTCTAGAAGTACCTCGATCAACTTGTGTAATAGGAAGAGTACTAGAAGGATTTGCAGAATTAGAAGTAAAATTCTTAGTAGAAGCCAAATCAACTATATTAGAAGCAACAGGAACAGTAGCTGATGATAAAGGAAGAGGTACAACAGATTGGTTAGAAGAAGAAGATGAAGAAACTGGTGTTTGAGAGATTGATGCGTGAGAAAGAGGAATCTTAGAAGAAAAAGAAGGATCAAAGGTTTTGACAGAAGAAACTGATGAAGAAACAATACTAGAGCAAGGAAATTCACATTCATTAAATTTGACATCTCTAGAAATGTAGAGACGATAAGTTGCAGAAAGACACTTATAGCCATGATGCTTGAAGCTATAACCAAGAAAGAGACATTTCTCAGATCTGAATTGAAGTTTGTGATTGTTATAAGGTCTGAGTAATGGAAAACAAGAGCAACCAAAAACTTTGAGGAAAGTATAGTTAGGAACTGTGTTAAAAAGAATGAGATGAGGAGATGAAAATTCAAGTAAAGGAGTAGGCAACAAATTAATGAGATACACTGCACACAGAAAAGCATCTTCCCAAAACATAAGAGACATGGAAGCATTAGCAAGTAATGTAAGACCAAGTTCGACAATATGCCTATGTTTTCTCTCAATTGTGCCATTTTGCTGATGAGCATAAGGGCAGGTAATTAATGCGATGAGTAATACCATGACTTTGAAGAAAGGATGTGAAGGAACGAAACTCTCCCCCCCAGTCAGATTGGATAGCTTTAATATTGGTGTTTAATTGATTTTCTACAAGAGTTTTGAACTATTGAAAGACAGAAAAGGCTTCACTCTTGGCTTTAATAGGATAAATCCAGGTATACCTACTATAAGCATCAAGAAAAACAAATATAGTACTTGGAACCATAGCGAGAATCAATGGGAGATGGTCCCCAAACATCAGTATAGACAAGTTCAAGTGGTGAATGATAAGAATGCTGGGAAAGAGGAGAAGGCAATTTATGAAGCTTACCTAAACAGCAAGAGTCACAAAAATCAGTAATGTTTTTATTAGGAATTTTGATATTACATTGCTTAAGAATATGAGCAACAATAACAGAATGAGAATGTCCTAGTCTTCTATGCCACAATGCATAGGAATCTACAGTAGGAATACAAGAATCACTAGTATTATTTTTATTGGAAGCAACATTACAAGAGGAATTCAAAGAAAATACAGAGCAAGCTGAGCTTGAATTTGCAGTGAGTGCAGATTGAGCAGAAGAATTTGATGAAGGTAGGTGTGTGAGCTGAAAACTCTCAAAGCAATACAAACCATCAGGTCTAAGGCATCCTTGCAAAAGAATTTCCTTGGTAGCCTGTGATTTTACAAAGCAAACATCAGCATGGAATTCAAAGAAAACATCATTATCCTTGGCTAACTTGCTAACACTGACTAAATTTTTAGTTATTTCAGGAACATGTAGAAGATGCTTAAGAGAAAGATGAACAAAAGGATTTTGAGAAGAAGAAACAACAGAATGACCAATATGCTGAATAGAAAGACCCTTACCATCACCAATATGAACCTGCTCGCCTCCATAATAGTTATTACTAAGCATGAGATTAGAATTATTATTGGTAAGATGACTATATATATGCACCAGAATCTGGAAACCAAGCATTGCCATTCAAGACTTCAGGAGTAGCAATGGGAGCAGAGAGATTACTTGTCGAAGGAGAAGAAGACAGATGTGCTTGATGATTGAATTGAGGTCTAGGTGCAGAGGAAAAACCAGAATTCTGAACTCCAGATGCAAAATTGGTAAGTTGATAGCAAGAAGATGCAAGATGACCTGTCCTATGACAGATCTATCATTGAATAAATGGCCTCTGAAACTGATTATGAGAAAATCTTCCTCTGCCTCTTCCACGAAAATTATTGTTATAAAATCTACCACCTCTAAAACCAGAACCTCGAAATTTCCTCTAGGTTGAAAATTATACTGATTAAAACCAGTACCTTTAGAATTAAAATGCTGAGAATGATCACTATATACAACAACATTAGCAGTAACAACATTCTCAACAGGCCTAAGATATTTTGCTAACTGAATCTCTTGAGCAACAAGAAGAGAATGAAGCTCAGTAACTGGAAGAGGTTGTGATCTAAGATTAACAGAAGTGATAAAAGGTCCATAATCCTCAGGTAATCCTTCTATAATGCAGCGAATATGCTCTCTCTCAGAAACAGCAGAGCCAATAGCAGATAATTGATCAACTAAAGCCTTAATCCTCAACAAATATTCATTGATCGGCCTATTTTCTTTCTTAGTGTTTCTTAGTTCAGTATAATGCTGATGAGCCTTAGCATTCATGTGATTTCCAAAATATTGCAAAACTTGATTCCAAACTTCAAAAGAACGAGTGCAGCCAACAACTAAACGCAACATAGTATCACCAAGAGAAGAAAATAACTAAGGTAAGAGAAGTTGATCCTGTTTCAGCCAAAGAATATGTGCAGGATTAATTTTACTAGCTACACGATCTGCATCTGAAAGAAATTTGTGTGGAATGAGCTCTTCACCAGTAAGAAAGCTCTCAAGACCATGTCCTTTCACAGCTGCAATGATCTGCTGTCTCTAGGGAAGAAAATTGCTGTCATCTAACTTTGTATCGATTTTATGACTAAAAGAAATGAGAGAAGAAGAATTGGAAGAAGAAATATCTGAAAGCGAAGAAGAAGAAGCCATGGCGATTAGCCTAGAGTGGCTCTGATACCATGATAAGGAAATGAAAAATGCAGACGAGAAATCAGAGAGAGAGAGAACGAAGAGAAATGTGAAATGGATTTGTATTGACTTAACCAATAAGTTATTACATGTGATGAATATATATAGAAAGCTAACAGAAGAGTACAACTGAGTAACTAAAACATACAACTCAGCAAAACTAACTAAGAGCTTGTACACTTGGCTAACTAGCTAACAAACTCAGTTTTGACAGATTTGAAGCTCTCTCTTCTATCACTTTTTTTTTTTGATGGTATATAATCATCTCTTTCCATTTCAACAAACATCAGCACATTCCTATTTACAGGAGAAAAGTGGTGAATTCTTGTTGAAAAGAAAAAAAAGTATAATCAAGGAGAGCGTTTGATCGATGAAGTTTAAAAGTTAAAAGTAATTATGAACTTTAAAAATTATTTTTCCTTTAATTTCTTTAAAGGGAAAATAAATGTGGAAGAGTGAAAACAGCTAGCTAGCGTTTTAGCCTTTTAGGTGAGATATACAAAAGTGTATAAGATATGCCATATAAATAATTTTTTAGAAATATGATAAATTTAAATTACTAAAGTAAGAAAAGGGGGGTTGGCTTTTGTGGTATGTAACTTTTAGATTGGCTTTGTGGGTGCATGTTTTATTATTATTATTATTTAAAAAGAAAGAAATAAAAAGTGGGTTTATAAATACTTTATAGTGCGTTTGGCCATATATGTATTGTTATTTGTATTAACTTTCTAAGCGTGAGATGTTTATGTTGGAGAATCCACAACCACAACCATTTTGGCTCCATCGTCTCTTGTCCCACCCACCAATTATTTAATTTCACATTAATTCAAATCCTACTCCAAATCAAGAAGGTTAAATATATATATATATGTTCTTAATTAGTAAAAAAAATATTAGGATATAAAATTAAAATTGATTTCATTTGCCATCGTTAAATATATAATCTCAGTGATGAGAAAATTTTAATTAAGGATCTCTAAATATTTGTTATCAAGCTTTTCAATTATAGGACGACAACACATAGAGATAACACATAGGGTAACACATATAAGTGTCATGTTTTTCATAACGAAAATTTTAACTAATTTTTTCCAAAAAAAAAAAATTATAACTAATATATAAATAACCTTTTCTGTATTTTTCTAATTTTATAAGATGTCTCCAAAATTATTATAACGAACATATAAAAGAAATAAGAAACTTTGTGTAAGTAAGTCTAATATGCTAATTATACATACGAATCACCACTTACATAATTTTTTTTTGATTGACTCAATATATATAAACTAATTAAACATATAAGTAAATGAAAAGAGCATGGAACTGGTGAGGTTATAGATTAAATATGGTTGAATCTTACTTTAATTTATGGCCCCACGTAGTGTAGTTTGGTTTTCTTTGTAGGTGCGATCGATCATGAGATGGGTTTTGCATCATAAACATATGCATCAGTGCCAGAAAACATGGAAAACCATGTTTAGCTAATCACGTTCTTTCTTTTCTAATTAATCCTTGTAGAGCACGCCTCCTTTAATTTTCTTTCTTTATTGATTCTTTTCAAAGTATGTTTGAAAAGAAAAAAAAATAGTATTTTAATATATATGTTTAAATTTCTGCAATTAATCTTGAACTACGTACTCGATCGTCTCTGTTTAATTAACCATCTTAATCAAGATTGACAGCCCGTAACTTTAATTTGTTTTCACATTACAATGTGAAAAAGATAGGCACTAATATAGCATTAGTGCACACGACCAACTTTCCAAGACTTTTAATTTATTCATCCGAGTGTGTGAAGTATTAGAAAATAGAAAAGATAATCCATTTTTAATTGTGTGAATGGTCGTAGTCTTAAAAAGTACAGTATACTAGTACTATATTGTTTAAACACCATGTAACATTGTAACAAATTAAAATTGATATGATAACTCCAGCCTTAATGTTTTTGTCTTTTTATTTTAAAATAATATTAGAATAATTAAATACGTTATGGAATATTCCCAATTAAACGAAAGGAGGGACAATAAATTAAAGAAAATTTGACTTCATTTAATATTCTACTCTATTATGTTTATCAAAGCTAACCACTTTTCTGGCGTTAATCTCTCTGTTTGTTTATACATTATTGAATCTTCTCTGACGTATTGGTAATGTCAATGGAAGGAAGCACTTTGAATATACATTTCATCAGTCCTTATTGTGTATTTAATGATAATTAGGCATGTTTCATGAAACCATGCTTACATCAGTACATTGTTTAATTACAAGTTAAAACAGAGAAAGGAAACTAAGAAGAATGAGCTAGATGGAGAATAATAAATAAATTAAGGAGAAGGAAAGAGAAAATTGACTTGTTTAATTTAACTCTTAATTCATCTTCACATTACACCTAGGAAGCATGGACACTGACACGGACACGAGACACGACACGGACACGGACACAGCGACACGCTAAACTCTCAAAATTACGCGACACGACACGCCATATATTTATATATATAAATAATTAAATATTCATAATTTTTAATGAAAAATTTAAAAATTACAAGTTTTATTCATAATATATGTCATATGTATTATTATTTTCTCTTATATGTCATGTTAAAGTCACAAAAAATTGATTTATATTTTAAAATTTATGAATATGTGTCGTGTCGGTGTCGTACGGGTGTCGGACACTGACACGTGTCCNAGTGTCATCTCGATGACAAAATACAATGTCATGATTCATGCCCTCATGAAGTTTATGAGACGATGTACATAAAAGTAGGCCATCTAAATATCCAATACAAAGAAATGGTTTTGGGACTTGATGGACACTTCTAAACTTCATGGGGGCATGAATTATAAAATATAAAGAATATTTGCAAATCTTGAACCTTAAATCCTAAAATCTAAACCCTAACTTTAAAACTCTAAACCCTAAACCACCAATTAATCATAGGCTTTAAATCTCATTTGATTTTTTTAATTACTGAAATTTTACATTCAAAAAGTTAAGGGTAAATTACACTTTGGTACCCTGTGGTTTGGCCATATTCCACTTTGGTACCCTATGGTTTAAAATTTGACATTCTGGTATCTTGTGGTACTATTCGTTAACATTTTGGTACCTTGAGCTTTAATTTCGTTAGAAGACTAACGAAAGTTGGATTTTTTTGGGCTATTTTATAATTTTAACCATAACAACTTTTGCAAAAATTATATATTGAACCTCCCAATGTTTTTAGAAAATTACAGGCAAGTCCCTGGTTACATATTTTCTAGGGACTAAAATGAAAATTATATAAAAATTTTGGGTTTAAAACATAATATTTAAAAAATATAGGACTGAAGATAGAATTATAAAAGAATCCCAATTCTGAAAAGATTGTGCAATCTAGTACTATTATTAAGATCTAAAATTTTGTGTTTTTAAGGACTATTTTGAAGATATTTAAATATTTCTGGGTATTTTAATAATTTCAATCTTTTTTCCTGTATTAAAATTGTCTTTTATCCCCTAAAGATGGTTAAAAATACTAAATAGCACCAATAATGCCAATTTCCGTTAATTTTCTAACGAAATTAAAGCTTAGGGTACCAAAGTGTTAACGGAGTATACCATATAGTATCAGAATGTCATTTTTTAAACCACAGGGTACCAAAGTCAAATATGGACAAACAATAGGTTACCAAAGTGTAATTTACCCAAATATTAATTTGAGTTTTTTTATTAAACTAATTATTTTTTGTTAAAGATATATATAAATTTAAAGTAAACTTAAAATAAAGGCTAAAGTGCACTTTTAGTTCCATAGCTTCGGCAAAAGTCTCAATTTGGTCGCATAACTTTTTTTGTTTAAATTTTGGTCCCATAACTTTGGCAAAGGTCTCAATTTGGTCCATAACTTTTTTTTGTTGCAATTTTGGTCTCATAACTTCATAAAACGTCTCACCGTTGGTCTCAAGCTGATTTTCATCCATTTTTTGTCGCTAAATCCACTTCACCCATTTCCACATACTCAATCTCTAATTTCGTTAGTTTTGTATGGAAAATACCTCCTACCCTTTTGTTAACGGAGCAAACCACAGTTCTGTATTCACCACTTTTTAAACCACATGGACTCTTTCTGTAAATTAACCAAACCACAAGGACCTTGTGTGTAATTTACCCTTAAAATTTAGTAGGTGATATATTATATATTATATTATATATATACCACTGGTACTTGCTCAAATTTTTGGATCTTATCTCCGTCTTTGGCTACAGAAAAGATATGTTTTACTGATATGAAATTTATTCATGATTTCATTCTTTACAACAAATTCTTAAATTCGTAAAAATAAAACAACAATAATCCTTAAAAATTTGTAAACTCATTAACAAACTCTTAAAAAATAGTAAACTCATTATCATTTGCCCTAAAAATTAGTAAACTCATCAACGGACTCTTAAAAATTAGTAAACTCATAAAAATCTGAAACTCTTAAAAATAAAAAATAATAAAAGAATTTTAAAAAATTTAAAATCATGGATAAGAGTGTGGAAAAAATTGCACGAACAAATTATATATATAATTTAAAAATTCCAATTAATAGTAGTATTTAGTTTTAACAAAACCTCATATACCCTAACTTCTTAATGACGAGAATCTCAAATTCCTAAGTGAAACTGGAGAAACCACCCAGTATTAATGTAAGAATCAGGTATACCACAAGTACTTAATATGTAATTTACCCTTCAAAATATATTTTGATTTTGTCAAAATTAATATTAAAAAGAAATTATGTTTTTATTTATTTTCCTTTATTTTAGTTTTACATGAATTGATCATGATTAATAATCTTGTTAATGAATTCATAAAATAAAAAATTTCATAAATATACAATTGTAATGATAAGAACATGCCATTAATAAAAAAAAATTGTCATTACTTCATAACATAGTCTAATACAAACAAATGTATTACTAAACAAAAATATGATTGCAATTTTCATAACATACCGTTAATAATACTATCCCTTTCACTACATAATGTAAGTTTTAAATATAAAAAATGTTGAAACTAAAAATAAATCAAAATATATATGGTGTATAATAAAATCCAGTCAAGAAGTCGATGTAAAAATTTCGGGGGGAATTTTCATATATAGTCTTAAGAATATGATCTTGTACACGTAGTGATTCAGTAAAGACCAATAAAATAATTTAAAAAATGATTAAATTAAATATAATTAGCCAAAATCATATTTATAATCAAATATTTAAGTAAAGACCAGTAAAATAATTTTAAGAAAAATTAATTAAAACATATAAAATAGTTGAATTAGGATTATATCAAAATTTTATAAATATTATATAACTGATTATCATTATATTCACAATTGATTTTGTCTTGAATGGGATGGAAAGATCATAGTCTTTGTGATTTCAGAAGAATATAAATTTATAATCAATTTGATTATAGTTTAAAACAATAATAAAATTTAAAAATGGAATAATAGGCAATAGATTTTGTGGGATGCATGAAGATATTGGAGATAATATCATATAGACAATTGATTAATATTTCAATTTAAAATTTAAAACTATAAAAAAATCCTAAAATATTTTGAAAAAAAAATATTGATATATTTAATATTTTCAAAATTAAAATATTTATAGTTATTTTCAAAACCTTTTTCAGATTCAAAATTGATAGTTACTTTCGAAGTATTTTATATAATGTATATATTAAGATTGCCATACAATAGCATTTTTCATTAAACTTGACGAAACAAAACTACAGGTACTCTAATTGCTTAACGATGCATACCTCAGGTATTCTAAATAAAATTGTTCCAACCAAATAACACCAATGTGAGGTTCAGACAAATCACAAATGTGAGATCACGAACCAAAAGAAGAAGCGTACACTGCTTCCAAATTAATACCTTCATTTTGGTCGCTCTATATAATTTCTGCACATCCAATTTAGTAAGGATCAAGAAAGTGAATATAATTAGCCAATTATAAACCAGAACAGAATTTTGAACAACATTACAACACGTATGAGAAAAACATATGCACATACAAAACACAGAATAATTAGCCAATTACAAACCAAAACAAAATTACAACATTACAACACATATAAGAAAAACATACGTACATAAAAAACGCAGAATAATTAGATAGTTACAAACCAATACATAATTTTGAATAATACCTCATGATCACATAGTATCATATCTTAATTTTTTATTCGGTTGAAGGAGGATGTAGCCAGAGAAAAACCTGAGTAAGAGAAAAAAAAAAGAATACGTGAGAATGGTGGAAATAAACTATGACTAAAGGAATATATATAGGAAAAAAATCGAACTAAAAAATATGACTAATTTATAATTAAAATATATTAAATGATGATATTAATTGAGGATTTTCCCAATTCCCAGGTGGTTTGTTAATAAAATCTCTAGGTATTTGTTAAGAAAATCTATATAACAAATCTGATCCAATAAATCGGTTTTATTCTTCAGGTATTTGAGAAGGAAATCTTCATAATTCATATGATACAATAATTACGTATCTTTATAATTATGAAAAAAAAATTGCTTGGCTTGTTAGCTCCGAAATTATAGGAATTGTGTGAAATTATTTTGATTAAATATTTTTTTATTTTGTAGTAGCAATGGTAGTCACCACAGAGAAAGACCTTGGGGATTTTGATATTACTAATTAATTAGGTGGCCCACAAGCACTAAGCTCAATTGACATGATATATATATATATATATATATATATTCAAAGAAAGAAAAGCATTATAATATATGTTTATATAAATAAAGGTGGAATAATTTAGAGAGAAATTTGGTGAATAAAGTGAGGAGCATGATGATAAAATAACACATAGACGTGCAAAATGGAATTGTTTATTTTATTGAGTATAGCTTATCTCTATGTCACTTGTTTGGCAATTAAATAAGAATAAAGGAATCACTAAACATGTAGATCAATTGGTTAAAGATTAATTTAATTCAATATAATTAATAAGAATTTTTAAGTTCAAAACTTGAAAATATAGTTGTGTTTAAATATTTGGTGAAAGAATTTTTATATTCTTATAATTTTATCTAACTTGAACAAGCTAGATTAATCTTTGTCTAAATTATTAAAACAATAGATAAAAGATACTCATAATTCATATATGTATATATAATGAATGAATGAATTGTTGCTTTACATCTCAAATGTTATGTGGTGTAGTAGTTGTTTTAATTAGTGCTACCAAAAAGGTAGACCCAATGGGATTGAGGAAGGATTTCAATGGGGTTTATTTATTGTTCCCTCCACTCCAAACAAGAGGGCATGAAATTAATCAAAGTATGCATATTATTATAATTGAATTTAATAAGTTTAATTAATTTAATTTCTAGTGTCTATGAATTTGGGTGCCTATGGATCTTCTTATCTGTGCATAAGATCTCTTTCAGGTGATAAAATCATGGGTCACACACCCTTTTGTATTTTCTTATTGGCTACTACCATACCCTGTCTATTCACATGTATATCATCTATGCCATCACTTTATTTGTGCATGCTTTCTCTTTTCAGCCTCCTTTCTTTATTTTATTTAAATAAATTAAGCATTATTTTAATTTAATACTTGGTGATACAAATGAACATTGTAACTTTGATACTTATTCCCATAGAGGCATAGAATATAAAATTCCCTCTAACTCGGAAAGCTATAGCGACGGCAAAAAATTATAGGCATATTATAATTAATTAGAAAGTAAGTATTATTAGGAGAGATAATCCAAGGTTTTAGACTTGTGCAGTTGTGCCTACACACGCAGTTTTAATTTTTATCCATCAGTGACAATTTTTCAGTCACTAATTATTCTGATTTTGTAGTGCAAGTATACTAGACTGTAAGTATTTTAGCTTTAATAAGCTAAAATATATTTAGGATTTGAGTTTTAGGTTGAAGGCACAAAATATTATGAGTTTAAAAAAGTGATAGATATATTTTCTATGATATGAGTTTTTAACTTTAATCACTTGATTAGTATCCTTATGTTAACCTGATATGTCCAATTATCATCGTTTTGTCACTTTTTTTTTTTTGATAAACTGATGAAATTCATTAAAAAGCTAGAAAGGAAAAGGGTTCAGAAAGAGAGTATCAAAGTTTACTGTTACAGACCCTTGGATTACAAAAACCAAGCAAATCAAAAAGAAATTGCGACGAAATGAAAGCAGGAACAGAATTAAAGATAGTGAAGGAAGAGTTCAGCTCTCTTCCAAAGTTTGCAAGACCATCGGCAGGTTGATTGGCCTCCCTGAAGACATGTCTAAGCTAGTGATTCTCCAAAGAGTCCAGAAGCAGCCTGCAGTTTGAAATAAGAGTATAGAGAGGGTGTAGATGAGAAATGCTATCATTAGAGATCAGATCAATAGCCGTTTTAGAGTCTGATTCAATAATGAGATTTTTTATGTTGTTATCTTTAGCAATTTGCAGACCAAATTGAATACTTCAAACTTCAGCTTTCAAAATGGTTCCATAACCAATAAACAGCGAAAAACCTGTAACCCAATTACCATCCGAGTCCCTAATGAGACCACCATCCCCAATGTTCGATTCCTTTGGCAGATCCATCACAATTTAATTTAAAGAAAGAGGGAGGGGGTTTTTCCCATTTGACAGGTAAAGAGAAAGACGAAGTTTTACAAGAAGAAATATCAGAACAGAATAAATATTCCATAGCTTTAGACACACCCATGTTTATGATACTTTGAGAGTTAAAGGCAACTTTATCAAAGATTAGTTTATTTCGAGCCAACCAAATTGGACACATAATTCAAAGATTAGTCACTGTGTCCAACAAGTGAGGTTATTTTGATGTGTTGAATGATTTTAGTTGAAAAATTAAGGATTATGTATGTAATTTTATTTGAAAGTTCAAAGGATTTGTCTATTAATTTTTAAAACTCAAAGATTTTAAGTGATCAAAATTAAAAATTAATGAAATTTATTTATTAACTTTTAAAATTCATATGTGTCTTGTGCCTCTGACTTGAAACCTAAATATATTTTGGTGTTAAGTTTATGAGCAGTGGTTATAAGAATTCCATATCAAGTATATTTAAGTAAACTATTAATTTAAGTTAATTTAATTTAACCATTAAATTATGTTATCATTTTAATCCTTGAAATTTTTAAATATTTAATTTAATTAGTCTTACAAAAATCATAATTTATTATAATTTAGTATTTTTAAGGATAGAGTTGTACATCATTAGGACTTAGGATATTCATAGAAAGACTAACTTTTAACAATTCATAAATTTTCGTGGACTAGACTAAACATTTATAAAAAATTAAAGACAAAAATAACAGTTGCTATGTCAGTTAAATAAATTGACATAGTTTTGGTGCTAATAAACTGAGTTTATTACTCCATGTTTATTCAATTGATATGTTATATAGTTGAGAGGAAAATATATTTATAAGTTTTGGTGTTTAGTCGTTCATTTATTTATTTATACACATATATTTTAGAATGGAGGAATAGATTTAAGTTTATTTTATAACATTGAGATTAATTAATGAATAACTTTCTAAAGTAAACAAATGATCAACTTCAATTCTATAACTTTTTTTATGATTATTAGTTATACAAAATTATATTTATATAATCTTATTATCATGATTGGTATAAGAACGAAATAATTACCATATATCCTTATTTTACTAGTGAATTAAAAAAATATTAAGAACTTTATTTTATAAACCCTTAAGATTAAGATCTTTCCTCAAAATGTTAACGTGTACTTTTCAGCTTTCATGAGTGCACGCCATTACTCATATATGACTGTTGGGTTTTTCACTGTTGCTTCGTGGTACATGCATTGATACATAACAGCCATAACTTACATAAACGATCCTAGATATTGAGAGTATCAAAACAAAACCTGAACTTATAATGAAAAAAATAAATGAATAAATAGCGAAGAATCTGAACATATAAAAGGTGAAGTTTTGTGCCTTTCATGGGATGATAAATGAAAACAAAAAGGACGGCAAGGTTGGTTGTAAAAAGTTTGAGACAGTGTACGAAGTACATATAACACTAACAAAAGAAAAGTTGCGAGTCAGAAATGTATGTAAACTAAGAGGAAACAACAAACCAAAATGCAAAGCAGCATCTCCACCAATCAGTCTATAAAGTGTTAATTAGAATTGTTAGTTAAGATGTAACATCATTTGTCCCATGGCGGAGGCTTAGGTGTGAGGCCAAGTCATAGTCGAACCATAACGCTTTGGTGTCTGCTCTACTGTGGGTTAAGGAAATAGAGTTACGTCATTGTTAACAGCTATAACTTTTGGCCTAGTGGTAAACGTTTGATCCAAACAATTGGTATCAAAGCCAAGGTCAGGGGTTTAATTCCCAGTAGGACAATTGCTGAGAGAGAGATTGTTAGCCAAAGTGTGATATCAATTGTCCCATGGCGGAGGCCTAGGTGTGGGGCCAGTCATAGTCGAACCGGCCTAGAAGTGAATATTACTTTGTTCTATATTATTTGATTAATTAGTTAATTATCCCTATAAGTGAATGCAAGGGTTTATATATATATATTTGATAAGGGCTTGTGTAACCGGCCTGTATTTTATCAAGTCGCTTGGTGCGACTATAGATTATTTTTAAGTGAATGTGTCTCCCATTTTGTTTATAAATATTCTTCAATAATCTTTTGTATATATTAAGTATTGACTCTTATATTTTCTATTGATATCCAATGACTGTATTGTTGATTTGATTACCGAAAGTGTACCAAAAAAATCATTTCTTGTCATACTTGTAGTTATTTGTCGAAATTAAACTCTGTCAAATGATGTGAATCTAATAGCAACATGTCAACAATACTTAATTAATATGGTGGAGATCCTAATCCACCAAGAGTTAGTTTTAGGTGATCTTAGGTCTCGAAGTAGGGATCAAGATGAGTCAATAAAATAATTATAGGAAAGAAAATAAATACAGAAGCTACTAATAACTTGAACGTCTTGTCAGTGATTCTACCTAAATTAGGTAGCAAATTTCATCTATGAAAGATAAATGTATAATCCAAAACGTAGTTATATCACAAAAAGAAGAATTGAGGAGGGAGCTAGAGAGGACTCTAAGAAATGAGATTTTTAAAAGAGAAAAATATATCTCAAACGAACGAAGGAGGAAACCTCTTATTTATAGAAAAATAGAGAGAAAATGTGATGCCATGTGACAACTCTATCTATAGTTGTTGAATACATAGGTGTAAATATGTAAAAAAAAAAAACCTACAAGGAGTACGTACGTGATTATTTAATTAAGGATATAATGCGTATAGTTTTACTTAGTTTCGCGGAGATATACATGTATGATGAGTAAAAGTTGAGATATATCATAAATATGGTTCATTATAAAGGAAAGGAAGTTGATGGACATGAGAGAAGGAAATTAAAGAGTAAGTAGGGGAAGGCACATAGATGAATGATGAGTGTTTTGATAGGTAATATATATATATATATATATATATATGCACAATGGCACATATCCATGTATATAGAATTATAGATATATAGATATCACATCAATGAAAAGTATAATTGTACGTACTGTGTTGTGGCGGGGCCAATGGGTTTTGACTTTTGAGCTTTTTACCATCTTCTTCATTCTCCAAAACCCTAAATAAAGTGTACTGTCCAGTGCATTGATAATGGTTCATAAGCAGATATATATTGGGTGTCAGGAAGTGGAGTGAGTGATTTTCAGTCTTTCAGATAATGCTCCCAATTTTTATTAATTATTGTTTAAATTTTGCATGAAAACTTTACAAACAATATAAAATGAAATTATAGATATTATATATTCATTTTTTTAATTTCTTTTAACTATATATGCATGCCTTTCAAATATTTTATAGAATTCAATATGATACAAGACTTTTTAATTAATTTATGGATATTTCAAAATTCTGAAATGTTAGTGTTTTAGAGTAATTATTTCATTGTTTTAATACTTTATATATATAGTGGGTCCCTCGAAGCTTAGATCTGTATAAATTCATGGTTTGAATGGTCAAGCTACACATTATTAATGTCCATGTTAAACATTGGATACCATATCCCTTTTATCCTTTTATAGTTGCTCCTCCTACGCTTTTTCTATCTCTCTAGATATATTTTTACTCTATTTGCATGTTCATACGTTTCTCTTAATTCTAATTATTATATTACCAAGATCGAAGTCTGGTCGAGTTCATAATAGTAATATTATGATATTTTGGGTCTAAATAGTAAGCGATTTGGTTCCGCTTAAGCAAGATTCCGTGTTTGAGTCCTTGTGAATACAGTTACTCTTGTTGGGAGACTCACTCATCATAGCCGGTGCGCGACCCGGATCGAGTCCGGATTAATCGAGGAGTGGCTCGGATATCAGGCAGACAACTAAAAAAATTATGATATCTTGGGTCTATTTAATTTGGATGGATAAGAAAATAGAATTTTCTTTTGACTTCTTACTATTGTAGCGATTTTCATATAAGACTATAAGAGTTTGTTAATTATAAGATATCATAATAAAATATTGGTCTCTTTAACCTCAATTAATTAGATTTTGGGATGTTTTTTTTTCCTACTTAAAGATTTATGTGAATGAAGTGTTTTGAAAGAGTCTATCGAATAATGTTTCGAAACCTTGAGTGAAACATCACAAAGTAAAGCCGCCAACAAAGACATTAGCTTTCAAGAAAATGAGTAATGATCAAGTCTTACATAAAAAATATTGAGTGTAAACATTAACTTTGGGGCCATGGAACCCCTGTCGAATAGCATGCCCTATCGTTCGGTAAGAACCAATTATGTGGCGCCATGTGTGTGTCACTGCACATGTGACGCTTCATGATTGGTCCCTGCTGAACGGCAAGGCGTGTCGTTGCCTTGCCGTTCAATAGGAGGTCTACTCCCTAACTTTGATAGTAATATTGACATCGACATATAAGTTCAAAGATCAATAATATAATCCAACTGGAATTAGTCCCATGCATGACGATGAAATAAATTAAAAACAATATATTTAAATTAATATAGATAAATAAATTAACAAATATGAAATTAAACTTGGTTGAGTGAAAACATAAGAAATTAGGAATTGGGAGAATTAGAGATCAGTTGTTGAAGTGAAACTTAGTAAGTAGCACCTTATTTAAGTCTAAACTTAATAAAAAAAATCTTTAAAATAGTATAATTTTGATCCAGAAAAACCAAAAAAAAAAAAAAATACTGAACCGATTCAACCTAAAAGTTGTTTGGTTCAAGCCGGTTCCCTCAATTCTTAACCAATTGTTCACTTGTTGATTGATTCTAACTAGGCGATTATGCGACCAATTCAGATCAAATCGTTTATCCATTTCTAGTAATGTCTGACCAATTTTTCAAACTATCATGATATTCTCTATATTGCCTAAATTATATGGTATTTTTTTTATATCATAAAAACGATGACAATATAAGAAAAATTGGAAAAGATGTCCTACTAGAGGCACTAGGAGAAGTTACACGAGCTATCCAGTGTAGTGGGCTCACGATTAATTTTATCTTCGTCCGTACTTGACGAAGTAACTAACCTCTGAGCCTCCAACCTTATCATAGAAGATTCATAATTAGAAGGATTACACTAAACATAATAAAGTAATAAGAAACAGAAAAATTAATAATTCTAATAACTGTTGTCGGTGACGCCGTGGCATGCTTCGTGCCTAAACTATATGATGTCATTCAATAACAATATGGTCCATAGTCCAAACTTAAAAATTCTAACTATGTATCCACGTTGAATGTGATTTTTAGGTGGTACGTACGTAGCCTAAAAATTTCATATATATATATATATATATATTAAGTATATATATATATATGATACTGTTATAATGACTTTAAACTCTTAAAAGATATTATTCATAGCTAAAATTGATCTTTTTTGTCCATATTGTTGTCCTAATAAGTTTGAACTCTTATAATTATTGATAATTTAAAATTATATTAATAAAATACTAAAATACAAAAAATTGTAAGTCAATAAAAAAAAGGTTTATTCAATATTAATTTTAATATTTAACATTATTTCACTTCACTATTAATTTTATTATTTAATAGTTTACTTTATTTAATATGTAGAACAATATCAATGTTTACTTTATTTCATGTGAGAGTCAGAGATATAAAATATATCTTACTTCTTTTTTGGCCGAATAAAATATTGCACATATATAAAAGATAATATATTTCTCTTATTCGTTTAGATCATTTTACTTTGGTAAAATACCCTTTCATACTCCTAACGTTTGCGGTAATTTTCAGTTATGCCCCTAACATTTCATCATTTGTGTCAGTTGTGTCCCCAATGTAAAATGTTAGTTTCAATTATGCCCCCAAGATGAATACAGTTTAGGGTTTTAGGTTTTCAAACCCTACTCTTACGCACGCGAAGGTGAAGAAAGAAATCTAGGGAAATTTAGAATTTTTGACTGGTATAAGGCTTGCAAAGATGAAGATGAAGATGTCAAAAAAATTTTAGGGTAGTAATTTTTTAGTTTAGAGAATGTAAATCCACGTAGGAAATGCCGTGGTGGATAAAAAATAAATCAGGGATATTTTGTTTATCCAGTCATCTTGCCACATTCAATTCAGAACAAAAAATTGACACATCGGCATTTAGTCAAAATTGGGGGCATAATTGAAACTAACGTTTCATATTGAGGACACAACTGACACAAATGAAACGTTAAGAGCATAACTGATAATCATCATAAACGTTAGGGGTACGAAAAAGTCTTTTGCCTTTTACTTTTTATCTTGACTATTTACTCTATTTATATTTCATGCATGCTACTTATTTACTAAAATACCTATCAAGAGTGACGTATAAATTATGATATCAAATTTGAGATTATGAAAAAAAATTAAAACATTGTTAAAAAAATTCAATTTTATGTGTAGAATTTAAATTATAAAAAAAACAAACTTTTACAAAATACCTATATCTATATATTATGTGATTTTAAGTCTTTTGATATTTTATTTATCAAAATCATATAATATAAAAATATAATATGTATAAAGTAATGTTTAAAATATTAAATTTATTTTTAAAAAATCGAGAAAAACTCATAAAAAAGTATTTTTATTTGAAATATATTACTAAATAATATTTATGTATAGCGTAATAAAATGAAAAATAATATACATCAACTATACTCAAAGTAAAGAGAATTTCGAACTAAGTTTAGTTAGTTTAATAGTCAACTCACTAAGTCGCTTAAGCAAGTGTAAGGACTTAAATTTCGCCTTGTATATATAACAATCAATTAACCAACTGTACACTTTTAAATAAAACTTATATTCGTAGATGATTAATTCTTAACTTGTTGAGCTAAAAAATACCATTAAAAAAAAAGTGAATGAATAGAAATGAGATTTACCGTGAAAGGTGAGGGTAAATTGGGGAATTCATGTACGGAAGGCCATGATGATTGATAAGATTTGGGGTAGTGACTTTGGAGGAGGGTATATAGATTCGTCCATAGAAACGGGGACAAGGCCAACCAGACTAACCAAACGGTGTGGTTAGTTAGATCGAAATCCAACCCTAGTCCCTGGTCAACTCAACCAACCCTGAGTTAGTTAAAAAAAAAAAAAAAGAAAAGCTCATAACAAAAATAAGGTCATGGAATGATGATAAAGCCACCCACGGGGTCACGGAGATAATAAAAGAGAAATACTCCTCTGTGTGCTTCATCATTGTACACTTATATACCCTTGCGTGCACTCCTCACACTCACTCACGCACGCACGCACCGCACCCACGTATGAAATAAACTCGTTTTTTCGTTATTATTATTGATATAATATAATAATATATTAAAAGTATTATTATTAATTTATTATTATTATTTGATCCACTTCAATCAAGGGGCATATATGTCAATGTGTTTTCTATATAATTCAACTCTCGTGCTCTCTTCTCGTTTGAGTCTCCACTTTGACTGTAGCCATTCACGCTTCCTCTGTTCTCTGTCCTTTCCTCTCTCTCTCTCTCTCTCTCTCTCTCTCTCTCTCTCTCTCTCTCTCTTTAACGCCTTCGCTTTTCAGCCTCACGGTGTTCTTGCTCTCTCTCTCTCTCTACCTTCAGATTTGGCTTCGCAGATTTCAATCTCTCGTCTCTTCTGTAAGTTCTCCTAGCCTTATTCTCGTTTTGCCTTGTTTATGTATCTCTGTGATTTGTTCATTTCTGGTTGTTTTAGTTTCTTGTCATTCATCAATCTACTCTTGAACGGTATTTTTTTGCTTTTGCTCTAATCTCTGTTAATTGTTATTGATTTCGAGGAAATTTACACAAACTCTTTCTCAGATTTTTTTAGTGGTGTGGTTCTTGTTAGTTTTATATTACCTAGATTGAGCTTAAACGCAACGAAGAAAGTCCTACTCGAACTTTTATTTGATCTGGTTATAGATGAATTCGAGTCGAAATCGGTCTCTATTATTTCAAATCTGTACAATTTTTGAAACAATCGCTGATGTTAAAATTCTGTTTCAGGTTACTGAGTAGGTTTGGCTGAAGCGGTGGTGGTTCTCTGTCTATCACTTTCTGGATAAGGATACAACAGCATGCGGAAGTGGCTTAGTCTGTCTGTTGATGTATTTCGCAGAGTTATTTCCCTGAACCTGTATTGCAAAGTGATTCTGTAAATTGTATCGTTTGATAAAAAACAACCTTCCAATTTCCTCTGCCCTTTGTTAGTCGCTCTAGTTTGCCATGGGATCCAATTTATTTGTTGTTGTTCCTTGCTACGTCCGTCAGATCAGCTGAAGGATAGCGACTCACTCCCTCTCTCAAATTCTGTGTTGACTGTTGAGCTAGGTTTTATTTTATTTGTAGCTGCCGTCGTTTTAGTTGCTGTTTGCGTTTGTCTTTAGCCATTCCATTTTTCTCTAGGAGTTTACCAGTCTCGTTGATATCTTTATTCGGCTATCCTTCAATTTTCAATCCCCAATTAACTAGTGTTCGAGCGTTGAGAATCAGGAAGATTTGCCGTTCTATCATCTCTAAGGTTTAGAAAGTAGTTATGGTGTGCCAAGCAGCTAGTCAGACAAGATTTCGGGCATTGAAACATGAAAATGGAATTCCTGGGAGCTCCACCATAATAGTTAGAGTTATAGCATGTTTTCAACCTCTCCGAGAATGCCAGGTATGTGATTAAGGATTGAAAATGATAAAGAGAATGTTGGACAAAATTACTTTGCTAGATTATATTCTTTGAGTTGTTAGCATGATGTTTAGGGGAAATATCAACACTTATTGATTTTGATATATGGTTATTTTCCAGGCTGAATACTTCCGTCAATTGCTCAAACCTGTCACGTAGAATAGTTTTCCCTCTTGCTGTTTGGATTAAGCTGGTGCTAGCTATTTTCCTTGTTCGTGAAAGAAACAGATAGTAATAGATAGCTCGTTTGCTGAAATCGTTTTTCTTCAGGTATAGTTTTCAATGCTATTCACTCTTTGGGATTTTCTTTTGAGTTTTGACTGCTAATAATATATTTAAATTAGTTGTTTATCTTATTGTAATGTATCTATCTTTTTAATCTTTAGGTGATTGTTCTGCTTGAATGGGAGAAGATTGTGGAACCTGGATACCGCAATTGCATTTGCAATCACCCAATTTGAATTCCTTTGGTGCTTCCATTGATGTGGGGAAGCAAAATGATATTTCTTCACTTGTGAACTCTGGAATTAAAATGGTGTCCAGAAATGATACCATGCCAGATTATGCGCCCTCTGCGCTACCACATTTGCAGTTAGGACACTCTCATGAACCTCTTGGTTGGTCCTACTGTTTGCCCCGCTTTAGACAGGCTTTTATGCCTGCACAAAACTTTGCCATAGACAACAAACTCCCTGCTGTGCACGGAAAAGGTTCTGGGGAGGAAATTGCACCCAATGGGATATTGAGTTTCCCTCAGAAGCAATTTATTGTTATTGACCAGACGTCCAATCAAACATCGTTTGTGTATAGTTCTAGGTTTGGGAGTCCCATTGAGTGCCTTGCTTCTTGGCAGAAGAAATTGGATGGTCCTAACTATATGAATGGAAATGGACCTTCTTTGAGAAGAGATTTGATTCATATGAATGGAAATGGACCTTCTTTTAGAAGAGACTTGAATCATATGAATGGACCAACTTTAACTGATAAAGTTGATGTAAAACAGGGAACTGAGGCTCAAAGTGAGATGCATGAAGACACGGAAGAAATCAATGCGTTACTTTACTCTGATAGTGATGGGTATTCTACTGAGGATGATGAAGTTACTAGCACTGGGCACTCGCCCAGTACAATGACCACTCATGATAACCAAGACATCTTTTGGAGAAGCAATGAGGAAGTTGCTAGCTCCACTGGGAAAACAAAGAAGCGAAAGCTATCAGATAACGGTGCTTATGATGATTGCTTACAATTTATGGACACTGCCAGTTCTCTGAATCTGAACAGATCCCTTGACATTGAAGATGCTGCGGAATCAAGATGTTCTAGTGGCAACAGCGAGGGATCTAGCCATAAGAAGATGAGAAAAGAGAGGATACGAGATGTTTTGAACATTCTGCAAACCATAATTCCTGGAGGAAAAGAAAGGGATCCAATTGGGCTTCTTGATGAAGCAATACATTGCTTGAAATCCTTGAAAGTCAAGGCTAGATCTCTCGGGCTCCATGACTTGTAAGTTCAAGAAATCTAAGCCACTTGTGTTATTTATTACTTGAGTGGTATGTTACTATTAGATGATCAGTTCTTGTATGGTGTTAGCTGTTAATGGAGCCTTCAGAATAAACAAGGTGGAAGTGGGGATTCGTTGAGCACAAGATAAGTGAGGCGTGAACTGAATTCTTGAGGAAAATGAGGGTGTGATATCCACTATTTAGCTTTTCCTCAATGATTGAGTTGGAAAATAAGGTGGTTTGGGCGGTGTAATTTCATTTATAGTGTGTAAAGGAAGATGGAGGTGCTCAGCATATTATGGCGCAATAAAGGAAAGTGTGAATCATTAGTCTATGTCTTAGGGTTTAGAGAAAGTAGCCAGCACTCACACAATGGCGTGGGATATGAGCTGTTTTGAATGAGAAGACTGGTTATTCCAGAAAATGACCCAAAAAATGTGAGTGCACGCCTCTCGGTTGATATGGGACCCATTCTCACTCCCCTCTTTTTGTATTCTTGTCATGTTTAATCTTTGTGGGTTTACCTTTTCTCTGATGTACATTTTCTAACTAGCTTAGCTCCTACCCTTTTATTAGGCAACTTGCGGAGGGCCCCCCCATCCACAAGAATTCCCATTGATGGTCCATCTATGTATGTAACTCGTTTGTGAAAGCCTATGATATATGTGTTTGCTTATCCATTGTTCATGTTACTAAAATCTATTAACTATATGGGCTTGTGTTGTGTGTATTGATAATTTTTAATCTTTGGTTGGATGTAGTAGTAATTCACTGTGTTTGGTGTTACTGTTGTCCTTTTGCCTGTGTAGTTACGTCGCATGCACGCATTTATGATATGAGAAAGCGATGTGGTTTTTATTTCCCATTTTGCTTTTTAAAAACTAATATTTATTTGTATGATTCCTAAGTTGATGAAAAGTTCTCTTTCTCCTTGGGGATAGTGTGGGGTTAAGGGCCTGAAGGGTAAGGGGGACCACAGGGTTGAATTATTAAGGAGATGATGCATATACATTAGAGGTGCACGGGCCTGGACGTTTCGATGAGTACGCATCAAAACGATCCAAAGAATCTTGTACAGTGTTTCTAACGAGCTTCATTCATTTACTTCCCACTGTGTGAGTGTAACACAACCATATAAAGGCTTTTTGTGTGTGTTCTACATCTCTTTTTTTTTTTTTGTTCTTTCTGGTGGATGACAGATAGCCTAGCCAGTAGCCACTATTGCTTTATGCTATTCAATTCAAGTTTCCTTTGGATATTTGACTCCCCAAGTCAAAATCTCTTAACTTATTGTTTAGATGACCAATTGGCCTCGGTCCATCAGCTATTGTCATTGGACCAGGTCAACTTTTTGACAATCGTTGATAGAAAAAAGGAATACCGGAGGATAATATCAAGTAGAGAGAGATATTTTTTTATAAAAGATCATAAAATTGATGATATTTAAGCATTTTCTCTTTCTTATCTTTCTCTAAATTTTAGAAACTTCATAAAAAAAATTACATTTTAAAGATCTAGTTCTATTAACTGCTGTATGAGTATCAGTGTATGTGCTAATGTTTTATATTTTTATTTGAGAGTTTTATGATAAGAATATAAAAAATTTTATGTAAATCTTCTCCCTTTCCGTATAGCAGACCATTACCAACCACATTTATTTACCTAAGAAATAAATGTGGTGGGTAATGGTCTGATACTTGCAGCCCTTTCACCTCTTACAACATAACCAATTCATCAAATTTAATCGCAACGGTTCTTGAATTCAGGAATAGCATTAAATGCTGATAATTATACAATGATGAAGCTGATGACAAATTAACAAGTGATTCAAGTCAATATTATTAGAAAGACTTTAATTATTCGTTCTTGATACGAATGAGATTAATTTTTTTAGTTTTAATCGTTACATCAATAATTTAAAACAAAAAGATATAGATGACAAAAAGTCATGTGGTTCAATTTTATAAAAGTTTGAAATTCGCTATATCTTTCACTCCCACGCGTCTCTTGATGCTTTCAATTTTATCAAGTTAAGATTAGAGGAGTAGATAATTGAACAAAAGGTAAAAGCGAAGTTACAGATTCAATCGTGTATATCAGACTCTTCTTTTATACTCCATTATCTCATGAAAAATACTTCAAAAGAGGAATTCATTATAGTTGATGAAACTCGAAATGGCATATTAGACTAAATTACTAGTAACAAGTATGATGGGGTAGGATTCTCATCGATTTAGATCCATTAATACTCTCTCTCTATTCTATATTTTTTTCTCTCTCAGCATTATACTCTTAAAGTACTATGAAGATCTAAATTAAGATTCTCATCATACTTCTCACGACGGTCAAATTAAAAGATAATAAGAAAAAAAAGAAATAGAAGGAAAAGAGATTAGACTTGAAAGAAGATATATACCTAGCTAGTACAAGAGATAAGATATATAAAAGAGAAGATATTATTATCCATTTCTGGTGTACAATGATAAAATGGCTTGGATAGTTGGATATTGTGTATAATTAAGGGTATTATACTTAAGGTGTACCTATTTGTTTTTCAGTAAATCAAAAAGAGCAAATTTACATGACTTTGAAAATTTTAATTAGGTGAATTGGTGAAATGAGTTTTTTTTTTTAAGTGAAATAATTTTTTTTTTCATATTTTATACTATATTATATAGCTTTTAAGTTTTCTAATGGTTGTTTTTTAAAGCATATAGTCTACATGCGAATATTTAATTTAAAAAAAATAAAAATAAGAAAATATATACTATTTAAGAATTGCTATTATTATTTAAAATAATAAGAAATTGTATAATTTCAGATCATTTTTTTAAGAAATTGTATAATTTCAGATCATTATTAATTAAATCTAATATATGTATAAGTAGTAGATATTTAAGAAGTTAATTAACTTCTTCCATCAACTTCTATTATTTTTTATTTTATTTGACATCTTAGGTTAAATATTGTATCAATATATTATATAGTTTTTATCGCCAAAAATATATTATATAGTTTAAGAATGTGACTATCATAAGGGGTTAGAGTCATACAATCATACAATCATACATCATACAATATAGTATAAAACAAGGTTATTAAAATTGATATATTAGATTGTAAGATCGTATAAGATCGAGATCTTAATAAGGCCTACCTTATGATCGTATGAAAGATCGTATTTGGTTAAGATCATATTAGGATTGCGATTTTCTAGTTAAGATCTCAAGATCTTAGGATCCAAGGATTTTTTTATATTTATATATATATATATATATTTTGACCCAAAATGCAACCTTCAAACTTTTATTTTTCTTGAAATGAAACTCAATTGATGCTTAGACAAAATGAATTAGGGAAAACATACACACATTCGAACGTAAATGCGTAAATGCAGGATGCAGCTGCAGACTCACTTCTCCCCTCTCACTTCTCGTTCTCGTCAGAAAGGAATCAACTTTCAGCACTCAACCAATCAGTTACTCGTTCTCATTCTCGTCAGGGTGGAAGAGAGTTGTTTGTGGTTCAATTAGTGAGTGTGAGACTTCAATGTCTGTCATTTGTGTTGTCGTTCAGTGTTTTGTGCAGTATAGCATTGTTGTTGAGCATCGTCGTTCATCTCTTTCGAATCCCTTTCGCACATCATGCCTTTTCAAAAAAAAAAAAACATTATGGTTTTCCAAGTTATGGTTATTTAAAAATTTAAAAATTTGTGAATGAAACTTATGGTTATTTATAAATTGATAAATTTATGATTGTTGAGTTGATTGTTGCCTGTTGGTTCTAAAAACAATAATTGACCATATTGTTGAAAGTTGAAATTTGAATTGTGCAGCAAATGTTATTCTCTTATTATGATTTGTGATGGCAGAAACATAATTTTTATATATAAAAAATTATTAGGATCTTACGATATTCTGATTTTACGATTTGATCTATTTTTTTGTCTCTCTATCTTTGTTAAGATCTCGATCTTAATAACACTAATATAAAATATAAAACAAAGGTTAATATGATATTTTATATAATTTATCAAATAAAAGAAAATTTAGTAGGAATCAATTGAGGAAGTTAAATATCTTCCTGAATTTCCATAATCCATTTTATACTATTTAAAACAATAATATTTTCTTTTATTTTATAAAATAGAGTAGAAATCAGAAAAAAACTCAAGTAACTTTTTACAAATTACTAAATTTATTAGTTTAGAGTAAATAATAATAATAATAAAATTTTAATTTTTACATATTATACATGTTTATAATTTTAAAACTATTAAATTATACATTTATATATAATTGGTGAAACGATACGTTTTAGTTTTGTCCAAATTGCTTTCTTGTTAATCTTTGAGCTGAAAAACCTCAACATTAACATTATTAATCCATTATCCATTCTTGAAATTTATGCAAATGAACTGAGCCTTGACCCAAAAAATAGAACTGGGCCTAGTTTCTATTGCAAATTTTGGATCCATGCTTTACATAGTGCTTCCATGGGCTGGGCCGGTCCATATTAGGCACAAAAATAAAAAGAAAAATATTCCACAATGTACGTTGTGCCCCACCACGGTCCAAGAATCTAACGGGGCATTCGCATGTCCAATCCAATCTACGCTACTTCAACATATTTTATTTTTTCTGGACAAAAACAAAACATATTTTATTTTATATGTAAAACTTAAATATTAACATTTTTCAAATTATTTATATGTAAACTTAAATATTAAATTTATTTGTATATAAAAATAAATTTGGCTTAAGTTTACTTTTGGTCCCATAACTTTGACAAAGATTTCAATTTGGTCCCATAACTTTTTTTGTTGTAATTTTGGTCACATAACTTCTCAAAATGTGCCACATTCGTCCCATGCTCAATTCCATCCATGTTTAGCCGTTAAATATGACGTGGAACGGTGAGTTGGATCATGATGTGACAAAATAGGATGAGGTGGATTTAAAAAAGACTTGTACTATATTATAACATTTCAATATCAGAAACACAAAAAAAACGAAAGGCCATTATAAAATTTTCATGCTCTCTTCTTCATCTTCTTCTTCAACTTCCTTCCCAGTTCTCACCACCACATGCCGACATTTTCTTCTTCTTCATCTCTTCACCCAAAATCTGATGAACAACAAGTCACAAGAAGTCAAATCTCTCTCTCCTCATCTTCGATTCCTCCTCCCATCTTCCCCGATCTATGCTCGTCCGTTCGTGTACGAGGCTCTCAAAATTTCTCGGCGGATTCCGAATCAATTTTAGTGTGGATTTGATGGGAGCATTAATTTCAGTATAGTGGCCATAAAAAATGGGTATGGGATTTCGATTTTTTATGAGATCTCAACGGCTTCCATCAACCCATATCTGTCAAAAAATGGGTCGCATGACAAGATTGATCTTGAATCGGAATCTGGAAGATTGGATCGGTGAGGAGAGACGAGTCGAATGTGAGGAAGAAGATGATGATTGAGACGAGTTTGTTCGCGATTCTGATACGGACACAAGATACGATATGGACACGGATACACCGACACGTTAAATTCTTAAACTTACATGACACGACACGGCATGTATTTATATATATATAAATAATTAAAAATTCACAAATTTTGATGAGAACCTTAAAAATTATAATATCTATTCATAATATATATTATATGTATTATTATTTTATATTGTTTGTCATGTTAAAATCATAAAAAAATTAATTTTATATTTAAAAGTTATGAATATGTGTCGTGTGAGTGTTGTACGAGTGTCAGACACGGAGACACGCCCTCGTAATGAAGTGTCTATGCTTCTTAGAATATGAGTTATTAAGTAGGGTACATTTATTATTTATTATAATTGTCTGATATAGCTAATAAATTACAAAAGGAATTATTGTTTCATATTATTCTTGTTTTTTTTGTTAGTTTACTTTATATTATTATACGGAAAACCAAAATTACATAAGGTGCCACAACCAGTGTGTGTACATATGATGTAATACAAAATATTTAATTTTCTACAAAGAAAATATAGAGCAAATGCGTGTAGTCTACAATCTACATTCTTCCCTTACCGGTCGCTATCAGCCCTCACTACTTCCCCCAATTCCATCTTGCTTCGAAGTTTAGACGGCGATGGAGAAAATGATGGCTCTCCGATCACTTTTCCGATCGATCACTTCCAGATCTCACCGTTTCTCCGCCGTCAATAGCCACAACCTATGCACTACCATTTCCCGCCCTCACCATCATTTCGCTGTTCGTACCCTTTTTAACCTATCTCCCTCTTTTGTCTCTTCTTCCTCTGATCGTCTCCCTTCAGGTGCTCTCTTCATCGCTCACTGTTTTAATTTGTATGCAATTGTTTCTGTCTGTTTTTATTTTCTTTTTATTGAACCAGTGTTGCTAAAAGGAATTAATGTTTGGATTGCAATTGAGTCTATCTATTGGACGAAGATTCAATTCGAGCTCAGAAATAGATTCCCCCTCTAAAATCGATTGGCTTTCTTATATTTTTATTCATTGATTTTGAGTTCCTTTGCGCTGTGAGAATATATCTATTGTTGTTTAGTCAATATAGTGTGTGGGATTTTCTTAGGAATAACAACGTAGAGTTCCCACTTCTTTGTTCTCGTGGCTGCTAAACTAAGAGAGATTGAGAGGATGAAAGTGAAACTGAAGAAAACGAAAGAATGATCTTATTGAATATTAGAAGAGTACAATGTACTTTATATAGATTAACCAAGAACAGAAATTAGTTACAATGGAAATACTAATTAAACAACTAACAAGCTAATGTAACTAAAACTCAGAACCAACTATTAGCTGAGTAACTAATAAAGCTGAGCTGTCAATAGTTGGCAATTCACGTGAGATCATCAATATCCCATTGGTCTAGTGGCCAGTATAACTAGGCGCTTTGAGAATAATATTATTTCGAAAATTTACGTTCTAATTTTTACATTTCTTAGTCATATAACAATTAGAAAGTATTTATAATCGAATACTATATAATTAATCATTTTTATAAAATATTACGTATAAATGTACTACTAATATAATAGCTACAACAACCATATTTCCACAAGATACCTTTGGCTTAGAATAACAAAATGGACCTTGAATATTGTTTTGTTTTTCATGGAAATATAGAATATTATAAATAAGACAATACAGTGCGTACAAGCTACATAACTGAAAGCAATAAAAACAAGAAAGGAAAAGATGTCCAGCTGATAACAATTACAAACAAAAAACATTAACCTACTCCTACTCGTCTTGGTGTTGAAATGCCAAAAAGGTCACCAAGGAAAGCATGTGAAATAAAACTAGGGACTGTGTTGAAAGTCAAAAGATCACATCCATCACTTAAAGCCTTCCCCGCCAGTAAGTCAGCACATTTGTTGACTTCCCTATGCACATGAATGACCTTGAATATTGTTGATGTATATATATACGTGCATTATAAAAAAAGAGCAAACAAATTTTCAAGGATTTAGAAAATAACATCGATGTTCATCAGTTGTGTACCCAAGAAATTAATGATACAATCAGATACAAAACCTAATAATACCCAAAAAAAGAAAACCAATTAAGAAGAGAATAACCTAACTATTTCGCACCAAACCTAATAATACCACATAGTCAAAGGATATTATTTTTCTTGTAATCAATTATAATAATCGAAATTATTATTTTTGAAAAACTATTATTCCCTTTCCTTATGACACCTCTAAGCAAACTAATTTGCCTTGCCTTAAATAATACCTATTGTTTTTTCATTATTCAGTTGAAATCATTAGTAAATGAAGCTAAATAGAGTCTCAAAAATAAGTTTAAAATCAATTTGAGAAATTATGAAAACATGTAAAACCAATCTGAAATAAAAGAAACATTTAGAACTAATTTGAAATCTACCCCATAAATTTGAGACCAATTTGAGGTTAAATTTTGACCAACAATAATAATAAAATTACCAAAAAAAACTTAAAATTTTTTTTTGGAGTAACTAAATTTTGGAAAGGTTTTTTTTTTTTTTTTACATAAACTCTAATAAACATAAAAAAGGGCTTTAAATGTGATACTTTTTTGGCCAAATTTACAAATCCACGAGGCAATTCGACGTATATATCAAGCATTAATTGAGAAAGAATAGGAGATGATGAATGGAAGAGAATTTAGATGCTTCAATTCTCTTCCGACTTTATATAATTATATATATATATAACAGTAGTTTTTTTCGTAGAAAGAGGGGATTTTAGGGTTTAGGGTTTTAGAGTTTTGGGTTTGGGATTTGAGGTTCTAGGGTTTGAGGTTTTAGAGTTGAAGGACTAAATTGAAATGCTTAGAAGAATTTTGAGAAACTTTACAATTTTAGGATTTTTGGTTTTAGGGTTTAGGGTTTAGGTTTTAGGGTTTGGGGTTTAGGATTTTAGGGTTTAGGATTTAGGGTTTTTAATACTTTTAAGGACTAAACTGGAATGTTTGGAAGAGTTTTGGGACATTTTACAATTTTATTTTGAGGATTTGGGACTAAAATGGAATGTTTGGAAGAGTTTTGGGACATTTTACAATTTTATTTTGAGGATTTGAGACTAAAATGAATGAAGATGATGAAAAAGAGGGAAAATTGAGAATAATGAGATAAAAATATAACTTAGGGACCTATTTGAATTTTGAATGAAATTTTTTTTTATTATTAATGCTGATGTGGCACGCACAGTTGGTTTTTTTTTTTTTTCAGTTTTCCAACTGCTGACGTGGCACGTTAAGTTAACGGCTTCGGGGACCAATTTGACTAACGTTAGTAAAATTCGGGGACCTATTTGTAAATTTTCATAAATCACGGACCAATCTGTCAACGACCCAATAATCCAGGGACCAATTTGAGAGTTTACTCTATTATTAATATTTTACAGAGTGACAATTTGATATATATATTTCGGCTGTGGATCCTCTGCTAGGCTTTTCTCCCTGCTGTCTCTGCTGTGAATCAATATAAGCCATTGATCAAATCAGAAGGTTTAAAGTGTGCCACGTTTCATACATAAATTTTCAGTATTTCCACTCAATCTTTTCCTCCAAACTTGCATTTTCAGATTCATTTATTCCCAATCCCATCGCCAGCGTTTTCCAACTTCCACCTTCATCATTGTCGTCGGATCATCGTCGTCACTGTGTTCATCAACGCTGCCGTTGTCGACCGCGTCGTCTCTGTTCATCGCCTTCGTCTCCGTCGCCGCCGGCTGTATGTGAACTTTTCAATTAAATACCCAATCTGTCATAACTTACAAGTTATAAGAATCCAAACTCCCTTTGCTTACCAAAAAAAAAGAAGCTCCCTTTAATTTTCTTCCCTTGAGTCTCTCTCCAAACATGAATTTGTATATCTCACATACATACTGACATACATACATTTAACTCCCTTTAATTTTCTATCAGCCCTCACTGCTTCCCCCAATTCCATCTTGCTTCGAAGTTTAGACGGCGATGGAGAAAATGATGGCTCTCCGATCACTTTTCCGATCGATCACTTCCAGATCTCACCGTTTCTCCGCCATCAATAGCCACAACCTATGCACTACCATTTCCCGCCCTCACCATCATTTCGCTGTTCGTACCCTTTTTAACCTATCTCCCTCTTTTGTCCCTTCTTCCTCTGATCGTCTCCCTTCAGGTGCTCTCTTCATCGCTCACTGTTTTAATTTGTATGCAATTGTTTCTGTCTTTTTTTATTTTCTTTTTATTGAACCAGTGTTGCTGAAAGGAATTAATGTTTGGATTGCAATTGAGTCTATCTATTGGACGGAGATTTAATTCAAGCTCAGTAATAGATTTCCCCTCTAAAATCGATTGGCTTTCTTATATTTATTCATTGATTTTGAGTTCCTTTGCGCTGTGAGAATATATCTTTTGTTGTTTAGTCATTATACTGTGTGGGATTTTCTTAGGAATAACAACGTAGAATTCCCACTTCTTTGTTCTCGTGGCTTTGTTATTTGTTTCCAGAAATGAATCTACTGTTTTTATATTTTACTAGTCTAGGTACTTTCTGAAGAGGAGAAGAGAGAGATTTGTATGATATTTTCAAGTCAGCACTATAATCAGAAAGAAGTATGCGCGATTTTCCTTGCCTAATGAAGTGGGAACTCTGCTTCCACATTCCGGGGTTTTAATTTGGAGTTAATGACTCTATATGAGGCAGTTTGTCCGCAATGGTTTTTTTTTTTTTGGGCTTTTGCAGGAATGTCCTAAGCACATTCTACATCGTAGTAGTTTTCAGCTTGTACCCTCCATTCGTTCTTACAATAGATGAACTTGCTTTAGCTTGAGGCTATGCTGCAGACAACATATTGTGACGATTACTCTTATGTTATTGATCATGAAAGAGACATACATGTTATGTTTCAGGAATTTACCAAGTGCTGTTAGTATCATCAATACAAAATTTCGGCTGCAGTTGGAATGAATGAGTCCCTTAACAGAACGTCATCAATATAGCTTTCTTATAGTATTTGTGTGGCATTTCTTACCTAAAGTTTGAAAGTGAGATCATTACTACAATACCCAGCGTCAACATGCATGTGACTTGTAAATTCGCTTCTATGCTTAGTGGTGCCTATAATATGGTAAATTAGTTTTCTGTGAAAAAAATTTGCAGAATGCAGGCCTCCTATTTCAACATGCTTGGGAAGTGCACGATTTTATAGTGGAAGTGTGACCCACACACCTGAAATTAAAGACCCTAAGCTACAACGTGCTTTCAAGGATTTGATGGCTTCAAGTTGGGATGAGATCCCGCCTTCTGTCATTTATGATGTGGAGGAAGCACTATCTGGAAATACAGATGACGAAGCTGGCAAGGGTGTTGTAGAAAATGTCTTCCGTGCTGCAGAAGCTGTTGAAGAGTTTGGTGGGACACTTATCACCTTAAAAATGGAAATTGATGACAGCATTGGAATGAGTGGTGAGGTATGTCAATATAAATTTTCGTGAACAAGTACAAATTATCGCCTTTACCTCTCAATCACCCATTACTGTAGTCTGATTTTTAAGTTTTATTCTAGAATTCAGGGCCCACACCTGATTATATAGAGAATGCTGTTCGAACTGTTTTTGATCGATACACCACTTATTTGAGTTCATTTGGGCCGGATGAAACTTACCTGCGGAAGAAGGTGGAGACAGAATTGGGCTCCAAGATGATATACTTGAAAATGAGATTCAGTGGCCTTGGTTCAGAGTGGGGAAATGTAATCCTCTTACCTGTGCCTTGCACTTACTTACTACCTACCTATATCTTGCTATATTTCTAATTTTCTGTGTACATGCCGCATTGATGATTTTTCCTTTTTTCTTGAAAAATGTATAGCTGAATGTTATTGTATGGCACATTCACTGGTATATCATTTTAACTTCTTTAATGCCTTTCCTTTTATCCTCCTTGTTCTATCTCCAAGTAGTTTAGTTCTGGTGATATATGTCCTATGTGCTATAAATGATCGATGATTCCAATTTTCTGGTCTGACACTGGGATTTCTATCGCAGGTTTCGGTTCTTGGAACTTCAGGACTTGCTGGTTCATATATTGAGCAAAGATCGTCAAAGCCCAAGTAATGGTCTGTTTCATATTTATGCATTTGGATGCCTTTGGACGGTGCGGTGTTTTCTCCTGTTTTATGGCATGGAAATAAGAGCATATCTATGTTAAACTGTAATGACTGATACCAGAGCAATATATTCTTGACACTGGTCCTTCAATAACCCTTTTGCTCTGACTTTCTTATTCCAGTTTGATTTACTATTGTTTCCTTAAATTAACAATTTTGATAGTTTTGAGTTGCTACTTCTTGTTTGTACTTACGTCCATCATCTGCCAGTACACATTTTATGGAGGATAACACGTCGTATATATATATATATATTATATTGGGTTAGCACCTGTGGTATATAAAATATGAAGACGCTTGTCTGAGAATAATGAATGAAATTGAAATCCTCACCTGGCAAAGTGAAATTATGTAATAGATTTTTTGGTCTCCCCTACATTGTTGGATATTAAATAAAACCTTGATTATTACTTGCAAGAATGTGTAAGTGGAAATCAGCTTCTTCTTTTATCAGTTTCTTTTAATCTGTGAGTAAATGGTACTTTTAGTATTGTTTTTTTTTTCTCTTTTTTTAATGTCAAAAGAATGACTAGAGGAGACTTTGGTGAAAGTAACGTTGTAGCACAGACCTAATGGCTATCCTCGCCTCCAATAATTTTCTTGGGAATTTCACCTCCTCAGGGTGAGGAAGTGCTCCTAGAGATGCATAGTTGTCCAATACAGCTACATTACGAACGCACCTCTCTCCCCTTTTATATGGAACAGCAGGGAAGACATAAAGGTGCACAACAGCAGCAACGCCCATCTGTTTACATTTTTTACAATAAACAGATCAGTAATATTCAGCCACATACCAACATTTGTAGCTCCAAGGTTAGAAGAATACCATACCCCTATATATTAATCTTTTGTAAAATCTAACATGCTACTTTAATGTACAAGACTTTCATGCATAGCCTCATATATGATACTGATTGAAGTTTAAACTATCATGCTGATGATAGAGTATATCAGTACAATACAGAACACCTCAAAGTCAAAAGGATTTAACACAGCAGTATTTGATATCAAAATTACAAAGCATATATATGGCTCACCTCTATACAGATGATATAGTCTTGTATACGTGTTTTCAGCTCCTTTGCCAATGACCCTTTAAATGCTCCCATCGAAAAAAGAAATGCAACAGCTACACCTTGCCACCATGTCAGGAAGACGATTGACTTAAAAGTTAGAAACTTTGGCAGTGGTTTGATTGGCTCCAACTTATCTTTAGTAACAGAATAAAACTGTACAAGGCAATACAGGGCCCATGTCTGACTAAAATTAAGAATAACTGCAAGCAAAATTGGTAGTAAAATATATCACCCCCACCCCCACCAAAAGAGCAGTACCCAGTACTCACAAAAAGGCATGAAGTTTTATCGAGCATGGACAAGAATTCTTTATTTGAGAGATGAGTTTATACATTTATGTCAAGCATGATACACAAGTAAGATCAATGCTCAAACTCCATAAGCATAGGAATATGGTTGGGCCCTTGTACAATGTGATTACCGTAGCCCCTGCCACACAGAATAGTTATGTAATTAATACATAACTATAAATACATACCCGACGAGAGCTAGAAGGAAGAACTGGAGGAGGAAATTGAGGGTAAGGGCAGGCCTATCCTTCCTGGATGGGAGGAGAAAACAAATGAATTAATGATGACTTCTGCATTTTAACTATTTTATAATTAGCTCACTAAATAATAATATTTGAAGTGGCATTGTAGGATTGTGTAATTGACTTGTACTGTTTGTTTTAAAATGAGAGAAAACAAATAAAATGACAGTGTAAATATGACAGGATCCTGGAACAGAAAACAACCCATATTTGGGTTTCGTTTACACGTCGTTTCAAGAACGAGCCACCTTCGTATCACACGGAAATACGGCTCGCTTAGCCAAGGAAACGGGTGATCCAGTGCTCGCGCGTATATGTGGCACCATCGCAGCCGACGAGAATTGGACCCCACGGGTGCCATGCTGGCCATTGCCGATATCATGCAAAACAAAATAACATTTCAAGCAAACAAAATCTAAGGGCCTGTTTGGGAACTTTTAGTTCAATCCAATCTCAATCCAATCTCAACCTATGAGATGAGATGAGATGATGTTGAAATTAGGATGAGATGAAATGATGTAGTGATGTTTGGATGGTTTGAGAGAAAATGATGTATAATAGGGTGTGAAATTATATAAAAGGGTATGTAATGATTGTGGTTGGTTGAAATATGATTATGGATTTTTTTAATTTGTATAGGGGTAGAAATGGTATGAAATAATGATGTTGAGATGGAGATTGAGATGAGATGATAGGTGTTTGGGTGGGGTTTGAGTGGGGTTTGACTGGGATGATATTGGGATGAGATGATCTTGGAAAGCGTGATTTCTCAATCCTATGGGATGATGGATTTTGGTCCATCCTATTGGATGAGATTATGGGGCAAAATGAAAATAACATTAAAATTCTTTTGAGAATGCAATTTGGTCCATAAATTTGTATCCGGCCAATTAATCAATCCCTAACATGTGTGAGTGATAATTCAAAGCTCGTAGAGAATCCCAGCCATGAATAATGGGGCACATTTATGAATTTGAATATAAAGAAAATAATAAGTAATATTTTGGAGACTAGAATGCAAATAACATGAAAAGTATCGTAAACATAAAATTTGATCCATAACATTGTATCGGTCCAAAGAATCAGTCCCTAATATCTGTACTCGGGGCTCGAACAAAGCTTGTACCGTCAAAATGAAAATAACATTAAAATTCTTTTTAGATTGCAATTTGGTCCATAAATTTGTATCAGGCCTATGAATCAATTCCTAACATGTGTAAATGATAACTCAAGGCTCGTAGAAAATCCCAGCCATGAATAATGGGGCCTATTTATGAAATTGAACAACAAAAAAATAAACAAATAATATTTTGGAGACCAGAATGCAAATAACAAGAAAATTATTGTAAACGTACAATTTGGTCCATAACTTTGTATCGGTCCAATGAATACAATTTGGTCTATAAATTTGTATAGGTCCAATGAACCGGTCCCTAATATGTGTATATGATAACTTGGGGACTAGAATGCAAGTAATATGGAAATTATTTTAAATATACAATTTGGTCTATAACTTTGTATTTTCCCAACAAAACAACATTGCAATTTTTTTGCTACTCATGATTCGAACCAGAAAAATAACAAACACATGGAAACTTGTGTATTTTCCCAACAAAAAAAT